>JAVJIF010015074.1:0-119118 GCA_038442645.1 Agave tequilana | reverse complement strand
ACTTCTCTTTTATGCTGTTAGTTTCTCACATACAGATGTTATAGTTAATTTTATGATCATATAAATCTCACTTGTAATAAATTGTAACTCAAAACAGTTAATTTATGGTCATATAACTCCTACTTACAGTTTGATTACAGATCAAAAAAATTCATAATTATTTATTTTCATATTGTTTTACGATCAATTTTGTGATCATTTTTTCACTTTCACTTCTATGTTATTAATCAAATATTAGAAAATACGATATATTTTTTCACTTACACTTTTATATTATAATGAAATATTAAAAAATTTACTTATACAATTTTAATTTCTTATTTTTTTTATAACTTTACCCTAAAAAACAACAAATGAGAAGTGTGAGATCACCAGAGATATTTCGTTGTTTGGCCATACAGGTCACAGGGAGTGCTTAATAATATAGATAATAGCCAAGTCAAATCAAATCGAGTGGGGGCACGCCCATGCAATGTCTAGTGAAATCATCATCTTTATTTTTATTTTTCACTAAAATCATCATTTTTACTACGCGTCAATAGAGAAAACAATGTATGAGTAAATTTGCATACAAAATCTCACCTCATTTTTGACCCGGACTCCCCCCGTTGTCAGAAATCCCCACGTGTCCCAGCCCACACGCCAAAGTCACTGCTTGTTTGGCAAAAATGGGCGTAGAGGGAGCACTAACACAGTTCAGTTTTTTCTTCTTTTTTTTTTTTCTTGAAAAAACTAATGACCACATGTTAGTGTCAGATTTTTAGCCCGTTTTTCATAGGAATTGAGCAAAAACAAAACCCAAAAAATCATTGATGCTTTAATGATGTCAGCGAGTTTTTTTTTCTCATTGACAAACAAACAGGATTTTGAGAAAGTGAAAATCTGACATTGAGTTTCATCAAAACTCAATTTTCCTTACTTTTAGGCAAACAAACATGTCCTACAGAGCGGTTCGGTTCATGTGTGTGAGCAACACACACATATTATAAGAGGGTCAATCCCCCATTAGCACATGGATAAAATGTCAAATTTCAGAGTTACTGTAGGGGTAAAAAGTTGGCCCACAGTAAGATGTTGACACGTGTCCAAGTAACCAACTCTCCTTTTTGAAGTTTCTGCATCAACTGCCTCTATCACATCGGACCCTCCTGAGAGCATCCACAGTTCCCAGAATCACTCCAGCCCGAACTCAAATAAACCTCCAAAGCTCCGCCACTCAGGGCTGCCCGGAGCGAACCCCGATTCTGAAGGCATTACTCTCTGGAGTCACCAACAGTCTAACATCCCCGACTTCACACGAAAGCCCTCGGTAACGACCACTGAGATCTCCGCCAGCAATTACTCTGCCTCTTCTCTTCCACATTGAAGACATGTAATGTCCATACGCTCAAGGTGAACATTTACAAAATTCCCTGCATGTAATCTCAACCATCACGCCAACAATCAAGACCGTTACAACAAATTCGCACATGAAAAACGTACAACTATGCAAATCTCGTGAACGCCCCACCGCCTCAGGGCATGCAGTTTAGTACAAATAGACTTTCTTCTCCACGAGAGGGGATGAGACCCTCAGCCTTCCACTAGGACTTTGGACTTTCTGTCAGATCCCAAGCAAAGAAATACCAATACATACCTTTAATTCCTGTAAACCGACGAATTATATTCCTCCTCGTGGATTTTTCCCAATTAGGGTTTTCAGGAAGTATCGCGCCTCCATCTGCTTTCTGTAATGTGTTTATTATTTTGCACTTATACTTTTAAACGCACACTCTCGTTTATGGTGTGATCGACCGTCTGATCACTCGCAACGGAGAATCACCACAAAATGGTGCTTTCATTAAGAGCTGAGTCTTTACACTTAAGATCTGTCTCCTAAAAACCCAAAAACCTTCTTCAAAAGGCCCCATTCAAATTGACGATGGCCCTAAGAAAGCGAACCATTAACGGAGGCGCAACATCCAATGGTAAGGTCATCAGAATCACTAGCGGCACGACGCCTCCACCATCCAATGATCAGTTGCATACCACCAAGAACACCGGCTCCTCCGCACCTCAGGGAGCAACCGCCAGTGTCCAACCAACACAGCAGCATGAAGACCATCTCCTTCAGATGCTCGCTGACATGAAAGAGCAGTTGAAAGAACAATAAGACCAATCAAATCACGATCAGGAGTAGCCGCTCTTGAACACGAGGATGTTCTCAGTGAGCAGGAAGCATTGAGGCAGCTCAACGACCAACTCCAAGACCAAATTACTGCCCTCTAGAATAACCATCATCAACACAGTCAGAAAGTGAATATGAAGTCGGTGGATCTCCTGACCTCCGAGTTCTCGACAAACTGATTCAAAAACGGATTGTGGAAGGCAGACTGCAGGGTCACCCATTGCCTTCAGTTGCCAAAGTTTCTGACTTTTCCCTCTCCGAAGTCATCCTGCAGTGCAAGTTCCCGAGGAAGTTTTCAACTCCAACCATTGACTACGACTCCGGGGTGAGCGACCTTGTCCAACAGATCAGGCATTTTTTGGACAAGTTAGTTGTCTATTCCCGCAATGACCTTCTCTTGCGCATCGCCTTTCCCTCCATTCTGAAAGATATGGCATCAGATTAGTTCTACTGTCACTGCCTCGCTCTCTCCACAGTTTCAAAGAGGTAACCAAGACAATTCTCACTCAATACATCTCCCGTCAGGAGGCCAAGAAGAACAATCATTATGTTCTGTCCAGATAAGATAACGAAAATCTCAAATCATACATCAGCTTCTTCCAAATCTAACTTTCCAAATCTTCAACTGTGGTGAAGACGTCTCTGCACTCGCATTCATCAGCGGGTGGCAGGTTTCTCAACCCTATATGAACACCTCCTCAAGTACAATGTCACTCGAATGATTGAGGTCTGTCATGAGATCAACGCTACATCTAGCTGGAGGAAGCAATAAAGACTTCCTTCAACTAAGCATGATGATGTCGGAGAAAAGTCAAAGCCTCCGCACGAAGCCTCCACTCACTCCTAAGATTGAAACCTGGGGCAACCTGTCTTCAAGAAATAGGTTTTTCTTATCCTTCCGCCAAATCTGCTCCGAACTTACAATTCGATGGAGCAATATTTTACTCTTTGAAGCTCCCTATCAACGAGGTGTTCAACACCTTCAAGGACTAGTCGTGGCTTAGGCGCCCGAGACCAATCTGGTACGACCTCTCACTTTCTAAAGCAGAAGAATATTGCTCCTACCATGACCGCAATGGACACAAGATCATCCATTGCTGGGCCCTTTGGAAGTATCTCTAAGAGGTCATTCAATAAGATCTCCTCAAAGAGTACATCCTCACTCCCGAAGCAACCTCCAGATCTGGACAGCTGAATGCTCCACCGCCTATCAAGCCACAATCCTGATCACCCAAAACAAAGTGATTGATTGATCCACATTTCCAAGAGACAAGGTAGTACTTTCATTCCTACCTTTTTCCGTATTCCAATTCCATGTATTCCAGTCCAATATTAAATAAAATGATATTCTTTGCTCCTAACTATTGCAACCCTTCCAAGCTAGACGATCCGGTGATGGGATTTTTCCCACTCGGAGTCAATCCTTTCGTTACTGGGATTTTTCCCACGAGGAGGACTGTGTCTAGGCGTTCCGCTGATGGAATTTTTCCCACTCGAAACTACTCCTCGCTGCTGGGATTTTTTCTACTCTGAGTCAGTCCTTTCGCTGCTTGGATTTCTCCTACTCGGAAGCGATTGTGAACTACTCCCCTGCTGGAATTTTTCCCACTTGGAGTCAGTCCTTCCATTGCTGGGATTTTCCTACTCAAAAATAATTGAACTACTCCACTGGTTGGATTCCCCCCACTTAAAGTCAATCCTTCCACTGCTAGGATTTCTCCCACTTGGAGTCAGTCTTTATGTTGTTGGGATTTTCCCACTCGGAGGACTGTGTTTAGGCGTTCTGTTGGTGGGATTTTTCCCATTTAGAACTACTTTGTTGCTGGGATTTTCCCCACTCGAAGTTAGTCCTTCCGCTGCGGGATTTCCCCCACTCAGAAGTGACTATTAACTATTGCATTGTTGGGACTTCTCCCCATTCGAAGGTCCGAATCGCCACTCTGCTGCTGGGATTTTTCCCACTCGGAGTAGACGCATCAAGCTGTTGATGGGTGAAACCCTAATTCAGGTCCTTACTAGGGTTACGACTCTGCTGATGGAATTTTCACCACTCGAAAGCGTCTGTGAACCCGACCCCACTGCTGGGATTTCCTCCCACTCGGAGGCCAAACTCTGTTGGGATTTACCCCACTCGGAGGTCCAGATCACCACTTCGTAGTTAGGATTTATTCTGCTCGGAGTAAGCACATCTAATCTGTCGATGGTGACACCCCCACTTCAAGACTTTCCAATCTGTAGGTAACCAGAGAGCTTTTGATTGCGTAAGATACATGGTATATACATAATGGTTTTCTTGTTTGGATTATTCCCTCGACGTACTAGTTTTGTGTAATTGCAGGCTGGAGGAATTAAGGGAATCAGAGAAGGTACCGTTGCCCAGGTGTTATCCATACCTCACCTTTGTGAATGTGCGCATGTTACTCATCCCGGGACGATATTGTTGTGTATGTCCAGCCTATGATCCCGCGAGACACATGGTATATACATGAGAGTTTTTTTGTTTGGGTTATCCACTGAAGTACTAGTTTCTTATGATTAAAGCTCTCCATACACAGTCTTGTCATCCCAAACTATTCTTTTAATACTGCATCTAACATTTAATTCGAGTTGCATCATTGCATATATGTATGCGCATCATCCCTCCGTTGTGGAATCCTCACTCAGAGCCCTACCAATTTCCATACGCCTTTGCTTGGATTTCTCCCACTCGGAGGCCCAATTCTGCTGTAGCGATTTTTCCCTCTCAGAGTCCTAAGGTCACGGCTCTGCTGATGGGATTTTCCACACGGAAGCGACTATGAACCAGACTCCTTGTTACCCGGAACACGCCTGCTAGGAAGCTAGATGGATTTCGACAAGACATACAAACTGTTGATGGTATCACACCACCAACTCTTTATTTTTAGAAAGTGGTCAGAGCTATAGAAGGAGTGCTTCATCGGAGACATCTCGAGGAATACCCCTCATACTCCCATTCTGTTGTTCATCGCGAGAAGAGAGTCTCCAAGCGCGAAGCAGCGGCCCCTTGGCCAGAGTGAAGACTGCCAGAGATGAAAGATGGCGATCGAATCAGATCCACCTAAGTAACTATCTGAAATAAACCCCACTCCTTCCTCATATGTACTACCAAGAAAGAAGATGTAACGCCCCGATCCGGCGGGTACGGAGACGTTACTGCGACATACATACGCAGGTCAGAAATACCCTTACGTATATACGCTAAGCATCAGTACAGGCAAGAATCAGAGTACGGAAGTACGTGGTGCATTATACATTCCAACACATGAGTACAGTTACAAAGTTATCACAGGAAGTGATAAATATTACAAGAATATTACATCACCAATATGGCGCAATTGCGATAATGCAAGAAGATGTACAAGTATGGACAGTACAAAAGATGGCTCAGAGTCATAGCAGAAGAGCTCTAGAGCCGTACATGAGGCCTGGAAGGATGGGGCTTTGGACGGTCTGCTGGAGATCCACGCTACCGCTGCGCCACTCTGATTAGCAACTGGGAGAATCCACACGCTCCAAGCTCCAAAACCTGGACATGAGGATCCAGAGGAGTCAGAACTCCCCGGCGAGTGGTGATGTGGAAGCCAGATGGTGAGTATAGATAAGCACATGTGTATCGATAAATCTGGATCATAAACATGAAAACTGTGTCGTAGGTACAAGCATGCAGGAGCAAGTAGATATACATCATATGATATCAAACAGGGAAGACTCATTGTATGATCAGATAAGAGCAGGAGACAAGTGGGATAGAATACAAGTAGAGGCAGGATATGGACCGGTACAGTATAATAATCATAAAACCGAAAATCCGAAGTAAAATCCGATACAAGCAAACATGGCAAGGCATACTACAGATTCTAGCTGGCATCTTTTATTATTATTATTACTCGTCTTACCCTGATGTCTAGATATGTGAATTAGCGTCCCAGCGCACATATATCCACATCTGAGTAACGCAATGTTGTTATTGGAAACCAACGGGGGTATCAACGAACAATGTTTACAGTGGGTCCCGTACATACCCGGGACCACGGCCTAGGATTGTTCCGTTGCTTGGTGGACGGAACCTGCCGCAAGGCGATCAGGAGGGTCTTATAGAATGCCCTAATCAAGATGGTACCAGGAAGGAGGGAGCCAGCACTCCCCTCGGTCGCCTGGAGGCCCACAGGTCAGACCGGAAGTTTTAGTTGCACAACATACCAGTGCCACTGTAACACGAACATATATTGATAGCCGCAAGTTTTCCCCGACCCGATGTAAGTTGTTCCTTTTTATGATTTATTATGTAATTGTCAATTTACGGGAATAGCGGGTATAAGACATGATCAGGAGTTCAAGAGTACATGAGTACTATAGATTCAGGTCACTGTATATATAATACAGGATAACAAGTACAAGATTCAAGTCACTGCATGTAATGCAGGATAACAAGTATAGTATTCCCGTAAATGTGATAATCACAGGTCAAGTATTAATATGTTTAGAGGCAGGTGATACGTCATATCATAGCAAGAAGCAAGTGTCAAGTAGCAAGTCGGGTGTCAGGTGATGACACAACAGTTGACAAGTGATATAGACAGGTGTCAGGTATTAGCATGTAGATGGTAGGTATCAAGCGAAAGCATGTCAAGTGTTAATATATCAAGTGTGTACTTGGCAAGTGATAAATAATAGCTGAGCACAATCAAGCAGAGCTGAGCAAGCTGGAGCGAAGCTAATGTACAACACTAAATGCTATCACGCTCGGCGTGGTTACCACTCGCAGCGTAGCTAGACACACGTGTCGCAGTAAGCGTGTGAACGCTATACTACTACTCACGGGAGGCCATGCTCACGGGGTAATTACACTCGAATGGAATAAGCGGTAAAGTGTTGACACT
The DNA here is from genome assembly GCA_038442645.1 of Agave tequilana. Taxonomy (NCBI): domain Eukaryota; kingdom Viridiplantae; phylum Streptophyta; class Magnoliopsida; order Asparagales; family Asparagaceae; genus Agave; species Agave tequilana. The sequence goes on along the minus strand of JAVJIF010015074.1, from coordinate 112,050 downwards.
AGGTCCGCCTACTAGGCGTAGCATAGAGAAAGTCCGAGGACTTTAAACCTCAAAGGTTGTACCCGGAGGTTAGGGTACCTGCAGAGAAGGTGTTAGTTCCAGATACAAATACATAAGACAATCAAGTCGATCCGACGAAGCGGGAAAGCCAATAGGAAAGCGAGAACACTCACCTAAATCTTTAGAAAACACAGTGAAATCCCTAATCTCCGGAATTCAGGTAACCAACGCTTAAACGTGTTAAAGAGAGTGATAGGTAGAGAGGAGAAAATCAAGAAAGAAAGAGAATGAGAGAGAGGAGAGAGAAAGTGAGAACTAGAGAGAGAAGTCCATGGAGAGAGATAGAGTACAGGGAGAGAGATTGTGTACAGGGGGACGCGAGTTTGAGAGTGAGACGCGGGGGTCGCAGACGCGGGGGTCGCAGACGCGGGAGTCGCGTCGCGTAGATGCCACAAACGCGAGGTTCGAGACCCGCGTTCAAGTTATAACATGAAAAGAACACAGACGCGGGCATGAACTCCGCGTCGTGTTGACACGAGAAGGACACAGACGCGGGCATGGGCTCCGCGTTGCGTCAATACAAGAACGCGAAGGCCGCGTTATACAAATGTCAAAAATGCGAAGATTCGCGTTAAGGAGCTTGGACGCGGGGGTGAGATCCGCGTCAACAATTAACAGAGAGAAAGAGAGAGATAGGGAGATGAGAAAATGAGAGACGCATGGATGGAGGGAGAGAGAGAGACGCAGGTTTTGGGAGAAACAGTGAAGGAAAGAGAAGGGAAAGGAAAAAGAAAGGAAAGAAAGAAAGAATGGAAAGAAAGAAAGAAGGAAAGGAAAGAAGAGAAGGGAAGGGGTGGTAGCCGGCCATGGCCGGTGGTCGCCGGCGGCGGCCGGAGTTGGCCGGAGAAGGCGGCCAAGGCTCCAAGCCCAAGTCAAGAATGGAGTGCAAGTCTTATACAAAATGGATTTTTAGAGTTTTACAAAAGGAGTTTCGGAGAGCGAACCAATAGCTCGTTGGAAAGAGCACGACGAGGAGAGGAAGATGGCATGGTCGTTGGTGACCAAGGTGGAGTATGTGGTGGTGGAGATGGTGGAGAAGGTGGTGGTGGAAATGGGTTATTTGGTGGAAAAGAAGAGGAAGAAGAAGATGGTGGAGGTGGTGTTGTTGTGGTTGTTGTTGTTGGAATGGAGGAGGAGATGGAGGAGAAAGAGGTGGTGGTGTTGGTGGTGGAAATGGAGGGGAGAGTGGAGAAGATGGCCGGCCAAGGGAAGCACCATGGCTGCCATTCGTTGGCTGCTGGAAACAAGGAGAAGAAAGAAAAGGAAATGAAAGAGAAGGAAAGAAAGGGGTGGTTATATAAGGGAATTGATAATATTTTAATATTGCCATTCCCATCCTATTAAATGAAACTTGCGTTTCATTCAAACAAGATGGGCTGCGCTCATATAGGTAGGATCCGCGTCTAGGCAAGAGGGAGCCAGACGCGGAAATAAAAGCCGCATTTAGGAGTAAAAACGCGAGATTTGCGTTTGACAGAAAAGATAAAAAAGCATGGTTCAGAATTGATCTTGCAGGACAAGCATTAAATACAGTATGAAGAGCATCCCTGCATTAAATGTGGAATCCAGGTTGGTGAAACTCGCGTCTTGCGAGGAGAGAGAAAAAGAAAAAAGTAGAATATCTGGATAAATTCCGGTATCTGGGAAAACACCGAAAACTCCAGAAAAGTCCAAAAATTAAAGTAGCTTGAAAAGCTTCCCCAAAATTCTCAAAAATAATATATTATATAAAGATTTTTGATGAAATCGTTTTTCAGAAATTCAATCCCATTTTCAAAATAAAAAATTTGAAGTCAACCGTCAATACCGGTCTGTACCGGGTCGGCCGGATTTTGATAAAATCTGAAAAATCTCAGAAAATGTCAGAAAGGAGAAAACATAATTCTAAGAAGTAATATGAAAGCAGAATTTAGAAATTTAATTCCAATTGCAAACTAAAATTCCTGGAATCAACCAGCGATACTGGCCGACACCAAATCCAGTGGAATTTTGATAAATTTAGAAAATTCTCAGAAAAAGTATTTAGATAGAAAATGTGATTTTAAGAAGTTACAGGAAAGCTGTTTTTAGAATTTCAACTCCATTTGTAAATTAAAAATCCGAGAATCGGTCCGCGGTATTGGTCGACCCCGGTTTTGAAGATTTTCAACGTAATTCAGGAAAATTCCAAAAAATTACGAAAAATCTAGAATATTAAAAAATGATGTTTGAAACTGAAATCAGTCAAATCAGAATACCAGAAAGTCCAAATCGAGCAATACCCTAGGATCGGTCCCCCGGTTCAGAGTAGGGCTGACTCCGAGTTCACGAATCCAAATCCAAGGCAAAACGATCATATAAATAACTCATAATACAAAACAAATACAGGATGTAAATCAAAAATACAATCAAAAAATATGAATACACAACTAAGTACGTATTCGGGGAGCGGGGTGTTACACTCCATCCACCTTATAAAAATTGCGTCACTCGCAATTTCGATAAGGGGAAGATGAACACAGAAAGGATAGGAATGAGGATTATGCCAATCAAGATATGAATAACTGTAGGTTGTTCTCCCAGATCGACTAAACGGCTAACTCAGGGCTAAGGCATCTCTGCACTTCTGCCGTATAGATACATCCTCTGACGGTGCCATATTAACACTGATCTGCTGTCTGCTTATAAAGAACACTGTCAGAACTTCAAAAGATTAACCCATTCTGAATAATATAAAGTGAGATAGCTTGGTGAGATAATCAATAATACTTCAATCAGACTGTGAACCAAAGTTGATGAAATCCATAGAAATCCGTAGTGCTGAAATCCATAAATATAAAATCCTGCATGGCATGATGTTGTCCTTGATAAAGAGTCTGCAGTAGAATTACTAATGTGCCACATACATATTAATTCCCCGAAAATAAACCTGAATACCCAAGATAAAGAAAACCTTGATAATGCTGAGTATAAATCAAGAAGACCAATAATTAAGAATTTCCGTAAACTGGGCGTTGCTAATTCTGAAAGACGTAGTCAAGAATATAGAATAACTGTGAAGAATTCTGAATACTGACTTCTGAATGATAACCCGACTGCAGATGAAACATGTTTAAGATATCTGGGCCTTGCAAGATTGGCCGAGTGGATCATTGACAAGGATCATGGCGATAGCTCAGATACAGTGATGAAACTCTGTTCAGCGGATCCATGAAAGCACGCTAGGCAGAAGAAATCTGAGGAACAGGCTAGAGTGCTAAGCACTGAAGGAACTAGCCACAGACAAAGCCAAGCCTAGGTGAGGCTATCGCGTAACACAGCTCAGGTGTTAAGCATTAGGGTGCAGCGAAGCTAATGCTCTACGAGGCTCGCACTTGGCGAAGCTCACGCGGCGAAGCCAGCGCGTAACACAACGCTAAATGCTAAGCACCAGAGTGTAGCGAAGTCCACACCCGGTTAGGTTCTCGGGTGACTAGAACACGACCCTCGCTTGACGAGGCTAGCGGAGCCCATGGTCCACCAAATCAATAAAGACTGCCAGAAGTTAGTGGCTCTGAGAACGCGATCAAGAAATCATAAGAATCGAAACGAGTCTCGAATACTGTCTTCTGAATAATAACCTGACGGCAGATCAGCTCTGAGAATACCTGAGTCCCATAAACATAGTTGAAGATATCTTGATCGCTATTGGAGTAATAAAAAAAGAAAATACCATAACTCTGTCTGCCAGAAGTCCTGATTCTGAAATACTGTTATATACTGACACTCCTCATGTAATGATACAGTCTACCTGATTATATAAGCGATGACTAGTCCACTTGATGTACTGGTCTCCATGATGTATCCATAAATACAAGAACATAATGTGACGCTGAAGATCTGTCCAATATAAGACAATGTGATGTACCAGAGTCGAGGAATGCCAGAACATAATGAGACCGAACCACATCTGCCCTGCTGTTACCTCACTAGTCTACGCATATCTTAAGTTGGCATAAGGATTATGAAAATCAGAATAGTAAAAATAGAAGAGATAGGAATCATGAAATAGGGAGGTAGACACGGACGGACTAAGATTGGTGATGATAGTGCAATGAGAAAGATTTCATGTAGAGTATTTACCAACTCCCGGACATGCTAAAAATGGGGACAATGGTTACGGTCAGTACCTTCCCTTTTCAGATATTAAGCATCCTTTTCTGTTCTCACTTTATCAGTATCCTGACTTCCCCTTCAGTCAGATTATATGTTTGCCTCCTTCTACCATGTGCCCTAGCTCTTGATCTCTTTTGCGTATGACTCCATGCTTGATGCTGGGGATGAAGCGAGTTTACTCTGCCAGTAGGTCTTGAATTCTCTTCCAATGGTGATATTGGATGAATTGGTCTGATCGGTGTAATGTTCTCTGCTTCCTTGAACAGACAGTTACTTTTCAACTAATCTCCAGATTCATATATGACATAATTCATGACCTTTCTGACGGTTGCGTTGTAGGTGCCCGGCTTCAGACAATTCCCACGTGTCATATATTGAGGGCAAGTTTGGAGCGATGGCTTAGCTAGTGGGGCATCCAGGGGCCTGTCTAAGTCTTCAACTTTCCATCAACTGAGAGGGTCTCTTTGCCAACTTCATCTACCTCTCATCCTGATCTTTCTTCTCCGGGTCCGTTCTACTTCTCGGATGATGACAAAAAAACTTGAGAATACCTCTTGGGCTGCTTGGGAATAAGAAACATCTTGATCCTCATCTTCATTTCTTACTAAAATATTACTTGCTCGGTTCTCCTTGTCAACCACCATGTAAGACACCGACCGACTATGCCTTAGAAATTTTGCAGTGTACTTTTTACAATTCAATCTTCTTACTGCAATTTGATAAATCGTTCCTTCATTTCTTTCTGAGCTATTACAGAGAAGAATCTTTTCATAGAAATTCTTCGAGAACTGGTCCCAAGTGATGGGCTTTTCCAGTCTCGCTGCTTTTACCAACCACCACGTCCTGACTACATCTTTTAACTAAATCTTGGTCACTTCCACTTGGTTCTCGTCAGGGATTCGAGTTACCTTTAGAAGATCCATCATGTTTACTAGCCACTTCCATGCATCCAGGGCTCCTCCATGCTTGAAAAGATTGCCGGCTGTAATTTTCTGAAATCCAACATGTTGACTGGCTTTTGTTCCCGGAGTGCAACCAATGATTCTTGGAGCGGGACCTTCGTCTGTTCTTGTTAGTTTTTCATCATATTTTGCAAAAATCATCTCAAATCAACACTTCCTCCATTAGGACCACTCTAAGAAGAAACAGAACCGTTATGATTTTTTCCGTCTTTCCATGTCCGAGTTGGTCCAAGAATAACAAGAAACTGAAGTATGAAGGGATGGGAGAACTTTAGAATTCAAGGGTAAGAATATCAAGAGAATGAAAAACTTTGTACTTGTAGTTGGATTGTAACCATGACTCATGCATTCCAGTTGCAAATTTCTTTACCATTAATTTGCCGACTGGTTGTACTTAGGATGTGAGAGCCTAGGCTCTGATACCACCCTGTAACGCCCCGATCCGGCGGGTACGGAGACGTTACTGCGACGTATATACGCAGGTCAGAAATACCCTCACGTATATACGCTAAGCATCAATACATGCAAGAATCAGAGTACGGAAGCACGTAGTGCATTATACATTCCAACACATGAGTACAGTTACAAAGTTATCACAGGAAGTGATAAATATTACAAGAATATTACATCACCAATATGGCACAATTGCGAGAATGCAAGAAGATGTACAAGTATGGACAGTACAAAAGATGGCTCAGAGTCATAGCAGAAGAGCTCTAGAGCCGTACATGAGGGCCTGGAAGGATGGGGCTCTGGACGGTCTGCTGGAAATCCACGCTACCGCTGCGCCACTCTGATCAGCAACTGGGAGAATCCACACGCTCCAAGCTCCAAAACCTGGACATGAGGATTCAGAGGAGTCAGAACTCCCCGGCGAGTGGTGATGTGGAAGCCAGATGGCGAGCATAGATAAGCACATGTGTATCGATAAATCTGGATCATAAACATGAAAACCGTGTCGTAGGCACAAGCATGCAGGAGCAAGTAGATATACAGCATATGATATCAAACAGGGAAGACTAATTGTATGATCAGATAAGAGCAGGAGACAAGTGGAATAGAATACAAGTAGAAGGCAGGATATGGACCAGTACAGTATAATAATCATAAAACCGGAAATCCGAAGTAAAATCCGATACAAGCAAACATGGCAAGGCATACTACAAATTCTAGCTGGCATCTTTTATTATTATTATTACTCGTCTTACCCTGATGTCTAGATATGTGAACTAGCGTCCCAGCGCACATATATCCACATCTGAGTAAGGCAAGGTTGTTATTGAAAACCAACAGGGGTATCAACGAACAATATTTACAGTGGGTCCCGTACATACCCGGGACCACGGCCCAGGATTGTTCCGTTGCTTGGTGAACGGAACCTGCCGCAAGGCGATCAGGAGGGTCTTATAGAATGCCCTTATCAAGATGGTACCAGGAAGGAGGGAGCCAGCACTCCCCTCGGTCGCCTGGAGGCCCACAGGTCAGACCGGAAGTTTTAGTTGCACAACATACCTAATGCCACTGTAAACACGAACATATATTGATAGCCGCAAGTTTCCCCCGACCCGATGTAAGTTGTTCCTTTTTATGATTTATTATGTAATTGTCAATTTACGGAAATAGCGGGTATAAGACATGATCAGGAGTTCAGGAGTACATGAGTACTATAGATTCAGGTCACTGTATATATAATACAGGATAACAAGTACAAGATTCAAGTCACTGCATGTAATGCAGGATAACAAGTATAGTATTCCCGTAAATGTGATAATCACAGGTCAAGTATTAATATGTTTAGAGGCAGTTGATACGTCATAACATAGCAAGAAGCAAGTGTCAAGTAGCAAGTCGAGTGTCAGATGATGACACAACAGTTGACAAGTGATATAGACAGGTGTCAGGTATTAGCATGTAGATGGTAGGTATCAAGCAAAAGCATGTCAAGTGTTAATATATCAAGTGTGTACTTGGCAAGTGATAAAATAATAGCTGAGCACAATCAAGCAGAGCTGAGCAAGCTGGAGCGAAGCTAATGTACAACACTAAATGCTATCACGCTCGGCGTGGTTACCACTCGCAGCGTAGCTAGACACACGTGTCGCAGTAAGCGTGTGAACGCTATACTACTACTCACGGGAGGCCATGCTTACATGGTAATTACACTCGAATAGAATAAGCGGTAAAGTGTTGACACTAGGTCCGCCTACCAGGCGTAGCATAGAGAAAGTCCGAGGACTTTAAACCTCAAAGGTTATACCCGGAGGTTAGGGTACCTGCAGAGAAGGTGTTAGTTCCTGATACAAATACATAAGACAATCAAGTCGATCCGACGAAGCGGGAAAGCCAATAGGAAAGCGAGAACACTCGCCTAAATCTTTAGAAAACACAGTGAAATCCCCAATCTCCGGAATTCAGGTAACCAACGCTTAAACGCGTTAAAGAGAGTGATAGGTATAGAGGAGAAAATCAAGAGAGAGAAAGAGAATGAGAGAGACGAGAGAGAAAGTGAGAACTAGAGAGAGAAGTCCATGGAGAGAGAGAGTACAGGGAGAGAGATTGTGTACAGGGGGGTGCGAGCTTGAGAGTGAGACGCGGGGGTCGCAGACGCGGGAGTCGCGTCGCGTAGATGCCACAAACGCGAGGTTCGAGACCCGCGTTCAAGTTATAACATGAGAAGAACACAGACGCGGGCATGAGCTCCGCGTTGTGTTGACACGAGAAGGACACAGACCCGGGCATGGGCTCCGCGTTGCGTCGATACAAGAACGCGAAGGCCGCGTTATACAAATGTCAAGAACGCGAAGATTCGCGTTAAGGAATTGCTTGGACGCGGGGGTGAGATCCGCGTCAATAATTAACAGAGAGAAAGAGAGAGATAGGGAGATGAGAAAATGAGAGACACATGGATGGGGGAGAGAGACGCAGGTTTTGGGAGGAAACAGTGAAGGAAAGAGAAGGGAAAGGAAAAAGAAAGGAAAGAAAGAAAGAATGGAAAGAAAGAAAAAAGGAAAGGAAAGAAGAGAAGGGAAGGGGTGGTAGCCGGCCATGGCCGATGGTCGCCGGCGGCGGCCGGAGATGGCCGGAGTTGGCCGGAGAAGGCGGCCAAGGCTCCAAGCCCAAGTCAAGAATGGAGTGCAAGTCTAGTACAAAATGGATTTTTGGAGTTTTACAAAAGGAGTTTCGGAGAGCGAAACAATAGCTCGTCGGAAAGAGCACGACGAGGAGAGGAAGATGGCATGGTCGTTGGTGGCCAAGGTGGAGTATGTGGTGGTGGAGATGGTGGAGAAGGTGGTGGTGAAAATGGGTTATTTGGTGGAAAAGAAGAGGAAGAAGAAGATGGTGGAGGTGGTGTTGTTGTGGTTGTTGTTGGAATGGAGGAGATGGAGGAGAAAGAGGTGGTGGTGTTGGTGGTGGAAATGGAGGGGAGAGTGGAGAAGATGGCCGGCCAAGGGAAGCACCATGGCTGCCATTCGTTGGCTGCTGGAAACAAGGAAGAAGAAAGAAAAGGAAATGAAAGAGAAGGAAAGAAAGGGGGTGGTTATATAAGGGAATTGATAATATTTTAATATTGCCATTCCCATCCTATTAAATGAAACTTGTGTTTCATTCAAACAAGATGGGCTGCGTCTCATATAGGTGGGATCCGCGTCTAGGGAAAAGGGAGCCAGACGCTGAAATAAAAGCCGCATTAGGAGTAAAAACGCGAGATTTGCGTTTGACAGAAAAGATAAAAAAGCATGGTTCAGAATTGATCTTGCAGGACAAGCATTAAATGCAGTATGAAGAGCATCCCTGCATTAAATGTGGAATCCAGGTTGGAGAAACTCGCGTCTAGCGAGGAGAGAGAAAAAGAGAAAAGTAGAATATCTGGATAAAATTCTGGTATCTGGGAAAACACCGAAAACTCCAGAAAAGTCCAAAAATTAAAGTAGCTTGAAAAGCTTCCCAAAAATTCTCAAAAATAATAAATATTATATAAAGATTTTTAATGAAATCGGTTTTCAGAAATTCAATCCCATTTTCAAAATAAAATCCTGAAGTCAACCGTCAATACCGGTCTGTACCGGGTCGGCCGGATTTTGATAAAATCTGAAAAATCTCAGAAAATGCCAGAAAGGAGAAACATAATTCTAAGAAGTAATATGAAAGCAGAATGTAGAAATTTGAATCCAATTGTAAACTAAAATTCTTGGAATCAACCAGCGATACTGGCCGACACCAAATCCAGTGGAATTTTGATAAATTTAGAAAATTCTCAGAAAAAGTATTTAGATAGAAAATGTGATTTTAAGAAGTTACAGGAAAGCTGTTTTTAGAATTTCAACTCCGTTTGTAAATTAAAAATCCGAGAATCAGTCCGCGGTATTGGTCGACCCCGGTTTTGAAGATTTTCAACTTAATTCAGGAAAATTCCAGAAAATCACGAAAAATCTAGAATATTAGAAAATGATGTTTGAAACTGAAATCGATCAAATCAGAATATCAAAAAGTCCAAATCGAGTAATACCCTAGGATCGGTCCCCCGGTTCAGAGTAGGGCTGACTCCGAGTTCACGAATCCAGATCCAAGGCAAAACGATCATATAAATAACTCATAATATAAAACAAATACAGGAAGTAAATCAAAAATACAATCAAAAATATGAATACGCAACTAAGTACGTATTCGGGGAGTGGGGTGTTTCAGAAGAACAATGAGCCCAGATGAGAGCTGATTGATCTGATCAGAGATCAGACGAGCAAACCAGGTCAAATTGAAAGCCCAGTCCATCCTTCTTGATAGCAAAGCTTTGTCGCGAAAACTGATGTTTTGCGACAAGCTCATCGCGATGACTGATGTTTGCACCAACCAGACTCCCAAGCAGCAAGAGCCCGACAGCCATTCCCATCATCCCCATCTTCTCTCTCTCTTTCTTTCACCGAACAAAGAAGAAGAACGACATTGTAACCCACCAGAGCAAAAGGCTTGGAAGCAAGAATTTTTCAGAGAGAAGATAAGCAATTCCAATCCTAGGATTCCACTCTATTTAAAGATCGAGGAGTTGAAATGTCCCCATTTCAAATCTCTAATCTTCGAAAAAGCCGGTCAACATCCCGAGATCCTCTGTCAACCAAATCTGCAGGATATTGACTGCCTTTGCCACACGATCTTAGTCATTATGTCGCCAGGATTCAAAAAGACGCCAATCACAGATTTTATACCAATCTAATCAATAGACACGCCGGCTGTCATCCAATCGCACAATCTCCGGCGAAATCCCAAAGATTCATATTAATGGACTAGATCCGTCCCTTCTCCAACATCCAAAATAATCCAAGTCATCCTGAAGAATCTAAGGCATTTAAAGATCTCAACCAACTATGCACTTCCGACTTCCATCTGATAGGCTTCAGCAAGCGTAAGAGCGAGGGCATCTGTAGTGGTCAAAAATTGACTCTCAGCAAGATGCTGACATGTGTCTAAGTAACCGAGTCCCCTTTTTGAAGTTTTCACAACAATCAACTGTCTGTGTCACATCAGACCCTCCCGAGAGCATCCATAGTTCTCAGAATCACTCTAGCCCGAGTTCAAGTCAACCTCCAAAGTTCCGCCACCCAAGGTTGTCCCGGAGCGAACCCTGATTCCGGATGTATCACTCTCCGGAGTCACCAACAGTCTAACATCTCTGACTTCACCCGGAAGCTCTCAGTAACAACCATCGAGATCTCAACCTGCAATCATGCCGCCTCTTCTCTCCCACATTGAAAACGTGTAATGCCCATGCGCTCAAGATGGACAGTTATGAAATTTCTTACATGTAATCTCAACTATCCTGTACAACAAATTCGCACATGAAAATCGTGCATCTACACAAATCTCGCGAACGCTCCATTCGCCTCAGGTCCTACAGTTCAGTACAAATAGACATTCTTCTCTACGAGGGAGGAGACCCCCGACTTTCCATTAGAACTTTGGAGTTTCTATCAGATCCCAACTCAAAAAAATAAAATACATGCACGTAATTCCAGTAAACCAGTGAATTATAGTAAAATTTTCTCCTCCTTATGGTTTTTTCCGATTTACGTTTTCACATAAAAATATTGTGTCTCCATCTGCTTTATGTATTGTGTTTATTATTTTGCATTTATACTTTAAACATATGCTCTCGTTTGTAGTGTAGATCGATCGTCTGATCACACAGCAAAAAATTAACACCACAGTTACAAAACTTTAAAGTCTTTGGGCTTTTTTAACATCCTATTCATGTGTTAATATAAGATTAGCTCTCATATAATGTGTGTGCGACTCACATGCATAAACGAAAGCCTGAGGAAGGGGGCCCACACACGCGACCCCATCTTCTCTTTCAGCTCGCCGCCCAATAGGGCAACGTGTCATTGTCTCAAAACAGATCTCGAGCTTCCACTTCCCTATCTAGAATAGGATACTCCCTGCCCCCTCTCTCTCTCTCACCTCCCCCCCACTCGCGCGCTTGATATCACAATCTCTCTCGCTTTTTCCCCGACAGTTCTCTCTCTCTCCTCTCCCTTCTCCATGAAGCCAGCGGCCACGCCCAAGGCCGTGGTCTCGTCGAGCCCGGGCCGGGCCGAGAAGCTCCCGGCCCCAGGCCTCGCCGGGCTGCTCCGCGGGAGAGCGGCAGCCGCAGCCGGGCCCGATCGAGCCCAATGTTCGTGTCCAGGAGCAAGAGCGCGGGCCGTTCCTCGTCATCACTCGAGCCCGCTCTCGCCGAAGGAAGCGAGCCTTCTTCCCCTAAAGTCACCTGCATCGGCCAAGTCCGCATCCGCAAGAAGAACAAGAACCGCAGCAGCAGCACCACGAAGACCTCGCCGAAATCGAACAGATCTGATCCTTCGCTGCGATGCCCGTGCCTCGAGAGATCTCTACTCTGCAAAATCTTCCCCCGGAGGGCAAAGAAGAAGAAGAAGCCCTCCCGCTACTGCTGCAGGCCGTACAGATTCTTCTTCTGCTGGAGGAGCAAGCAGAAGTCGGCGGAGGAGCCGTCGGCGGCGGAGGCAGCGCCGCCGATAGCTTTCGTGAGAGAAATAAAAGTGGAAACGGAGTCAGAGGAGGAGGAGGAAGAGGATGAAGAAGACGAGGAGACGAGAGTTTTCGTCTCCTCGTCTTCTGCCGGCGGAGTGGGCGGCGCATCAGCAGCAACGCATTCGCCTCCAAAGAATGCGTTGTTGCTGATGCGGTGCGGATCGGCGCCGCACAACCGGCCGTCTGCACTCGCCCTGTGCAGGTTCCCGGTGTCACCGATGCCGGCATCAGAGAGCGAAGAAGAGGAAGTAAAGGGAGAAGGGATCAAGGAGAGGGGGGGAGATTCTTGTAATTTGAGCTCCAAGGACGAAGAGGAGGAGAGCCGATGCTCGTCGACTTCGCAGCAGCAGCTGCAGCGGTCGCCGGCGGGGCTGATGAGATGCAGGTCGGAGCCCGCGAAAAAGGCGGAAAAGTTGATGGAAGTGAGTGAATGGAAGTGGATGTGGAAGTAGAGAGGGAGGACTGGGGATGGTTCAGGAAGCGGGGGCCACGCCCTCACCTCCTCCCATCCTCCGCCATTGAGAACTGCACGTCACTTTCTCTTGCTTTCAACTTTTTTTTTACATTTTTATTTTTACTGTGTTTAAGAGGTGAAAATTTTTGGAGTTGCGCATGAATTGATAGTTAATTTGTTAGATCTCTCTTCTGGGTTAATGTATGCTATTGTTTTTGTTTTTGGTACATGATTTTTTTTCTTTTTTTGTGGGGGCGTACATATAATCTATTAGGATATGAGATATCGCTGACTTGCCAGCTCACTCTAGTGGTCCACTCTTGTTTTTCTATTAGGATTTATTTTATTGTTTGTTTGCTTCAAAAGTGGGTTGTCACTGGGACTTGACATGTGTATTTCATTTGGGGAGAGTTGGCGAAGGTTCAGTGGGATGATTATATTTTAGGGCAAATGCCATGGCAACGGCGTTATTAGTACCAAATAAGAAGCCAACCGCCAGTGAGGCTTACGTCAGTGAGGCAGTGGCGCGCCCGCATTTCAAAGTCGTGTGGCGCGAATAATAGTTGTGGTTAAAATAATAGATCAGATGTATGTACTGTTATTTTTTAAAGAAACTAAAGCATTTTTCAAGGAAGCTAGGAGAGCACGTCCCCTCTTGTCCACTTTGACTTCGTCACTTTAGTGAGATTTATATTATTGATAAAATACTTTAAATGGTTTATGAAAAATTTCAAGCCCGTCCCAATTATGGTCCTTGCTCAAAAAGAAAAAAGAAAAAAAAGAGATGATCTATGCTCCAAAAAAGGAAATAAAAAAGAAAAAGAAAAAGAAAAAACCAAAAAAGCCAAAGTCATATTCAAGAAGGTTCATATTTTTTCGATTTGTGTCCTCTTCATTATTATTTTAACACTGGATGATTCACTTCTTAAATCATAATTCTAAAAAAATTTAGACAGTTAGGGTTACATTCATCTTCATTTTTCACTGAATATATAAATAATAAACAGTTATGTTTTGAAAATTGTGGTAGTGATTTTCCATCACAAGTGACTGGACAATCAATCCTCACCATAAGAGAGAGATGTAGTGGCGTAGTGCACGCAAATAAAGCACAACATAAAACAGAGAGAGCCACAAGATTTTACGTGAAAACTCTTAGTTGAAAAAAAATCACGGGGAGAAGGAAGAGTTTCACTATAATTCTCAGATAATGGAAGTTACATGAATCTGGAGACATCAAAGGTCTAAAAGTGTCAAAGTATCAGCGTCTCAAGAGGTCGCCTAGAAAGTGTCGAAGTCATCCTTCTCATTAGAAGAGGAGGACCGCTTATACTTTACTAGGTTGTAGGCATGGAGGAAGACGATTACTGACGAGGTCTTCGTAATTGCATGATTTACACATGTGGATTTGTTGTAACTGCCGTGATAAGTAATGTTGGTTTGTTAGGACTGCATGCAGAGAAATCGGTTCCATAACTGCCTGCGCTGAGTAGTGCAGCACGTTATGAACGTGAAAGACAATAAGATTGCGTAACTGTCGGCGGGGATCAGGGGCGATCTGTTGATGGAGATACTTGATTCAGAGCTGAAGTCTTCAGAGCGGAGATGATTTTAAGGATGTCGGGAATAACATAAACTTCGCTCTGATGTTTCTCGAAAAGTTAGAAAGTGAGGGACATAGGTCGCCATCTTTGACAAGGTCAGATTTTGACCACTACAGATGTCCCTGCTCTTTGCTTGTCAGAGTCTACGGACGGGAAGTCAGAAGAGCGGAGTTGGTAGGAGACATTTTCATACGTCAAGATTGTTTTGATGCTCGTGGGCAGACAAGGATTTAAAAAATATGGATCTTCAGGATTTAATTGCACGGTTATACAACTGACTGCCAGCTGTCGCATTGAACGACTATATTTCTCTGGGGTCGGATCCTGTGTCCCTTCGAATCCAGGAGTCATAATGACTGGGAGGTAGGATTTCAAGTTTTGACGGTGACAATTGATCTTTTGCTGATTCTATTGACCTAAAATCTTGGGATGTGGACCGATTTTTCAGAGATTGACGATTGAATTGGAGACTGTAACGCCCCGATCCCGCGGATACGGAGACGTTACTGCGACGTATATAGGTAAGTCAAAAATACCCTCACATATATACACTAAGCATCAATGCAGGCAAGAATTAGAGTACGAAAATACGTGGTGCATTACACGTTCCAACATATGAGTATAAGTACAAAATTATCATAGGATGTGACACAATATTATAAGAATATTACATCACTGATACGTGCAAATGCGAGAATACAAAGAGATATACAATTATGAACAATAAAAAAGATTCTCACGAGTTACAAAAGGGAAACTCGGGAGACGAGCAGGGGACTTTGAAGGATAGGGCGTCGGACAGTCTGCCGATGATTCACGCTTTCTCTGCGCATCTCTGATCAGCAACCATAAGAATTCACAAGTTTCAAACTCTAGAAGCTGGACATGAGGATCCATAGGAGTCAGAAACTCCTCGAGTGTTGTGGTGAATGCCAAGTGGCGTGCATGGACAAGTGATTGACTTAGAACCTGCACACAAAATACAGTATTTCAGAACTTTAAAATACAGATGTGCAAGTGATCAATTCTACAGCGATAGCAAGTGGCTATGCGGGTCGTGATCCACAAGGAGGGACTAGCGATAGAAGTTTTTTAGTAAGTTTTCCTTTAAGATACAAAGTTTAGTTAAAGTTCTTCTTTAGTTTCTTAAAAGAAAAGAAAAATAAATTACAATGAAGTTAGGCAGAAAGTGAGAGATTGGGAAGATGAAGAAACCAGAATTGGATATGTACAAAGAAATCGAAATGAGGAATGAAGAAGTGGGTGTTATTGGTGTTGGTGATCTAAACTAAAGAAATAAAAGAAAAGAAAGAAAAGATTAAAGAAATACTTGCCTCCTTTGGTTGATGACTTACCTGGTGAAATCACCTAGAGGGGGGGTGAATAGGTGAAGGCTAATCTAATGGTCACTTAATGCCAAATAATGCGGAAGCTAAAAGCAATAATGACCTAAACTAAACTCTTACACTAAACACCACGTATAACACATGAGTGTTGCCGAATTCCCCGTGAAGGGCTCTGGACAAACTCCTCTAGATTCCCTTGAATGGGTTGAGGTGCCGCGTTGGCTCTCTTGGTTAAATACAAGTGTTAGCAAACAATCTAAGCATGTATATCAATGAGCACAAATGAATATATCAAGCATATAAAGATAGACAATAAAAGTATGCATGATATAAAGACAAAGAGAGAGAGAGAGTGAGCAATCGCAAACACAAGGGATTTGTTTCGAGGTTCGAGCACCCTTGCTCTACATCCCCGCCTTCGACACACGAAGGATTTCCACTATAATCGATCCCAATGGATCACCCGGTGCCGCAACACCTACAACTCTCGGACTCTCTAGTCCGTACACACCGCAAGCCCACCGGATCGCCGAGGCCGCACCTCAAACAAGAGTTCGCACCCGAACCCGAAACACCCGAGTCCACACTAGGACCCGAAACAAATGCGAACACAACCATCCGCCTTCTCAAAGGAACAAAGAACAAGTCTTTGGTGATCACAACACTTTGATCACCTAAAAACAATCTCACTACAACACTCCTATAGGATGAATAGCAATGGATGGCTCAAGTGTTTGTGTGAGAAAACTAGGAAAGAGATGGTGGAGAAAAACTCAAAGAATCTCTTTTAAACACACTCTTTATAAACTCTCCTTTTGATTGGAAATATTTGCTCTAAATCAAGTGGAGGAAAACTTCTAAATAGCTCAGGAAAAACTGGTGAAAACCCACTTGATAATCTTGTCTCTAAACAATGACCAAACCCCCAAATTTATAGGTTGTCAAAAACTAGCCGTTGGGGTCTGTCAGACCTGTCGGTCGACCGCCCGGTCGACCGCCAACGATCAAAAATCAGACCGTTGGAGCCTCCGGTCGACCGCCCGGTCGACCCAAAAGAACAGAGAGCACTGCTCTCAGTTCCGGTCGACAGGGTCGGCAGACCGGCCATCTGCCAGGTCAAGGCGTGCACGTCTGTGCACGTCGGTCGACCAAGCCGGTCGACCGACTTCAGAGTTAGTCGACTAGCAAGGTAGTAAGTCGACTATCTGAAGCCTGAAAACAGTTTTTCTGGGATTTAAAACTAAGTCTTTTGATTGAATATAATCCCATAAAATACTTAAAAATCTACAAAAATAGTTTTACCAATATTCTTTGATAAACAAACATGCTTGCACAAAATCAAGGCATGTTATAAAAGATTTGGACTATTTTTGTAATATGGAAATATTGGCTCAATTGAAAACTTGTATTTTTCTAAAACTTGTTTTCCAAACTTCTTCATGATACAAAAACAAGATATTTTGAATTCATTAAAGCATAGTGTGTATGGATATGATCCACTACACAATCAAGATGAAATATCTATGTTTTTGACAATAAGCATAAACTTGGTTTTGGTTGAAAGATGTAAACATGAATACCAAAAACCAAATAGTATTTTGTCACAAAGAAAAATCTTTTATGAAAACAATTCTATTAAGAGTGTGTGTGTATATGTAGTTGAGCAATCCACCAACTACTCTATCCTTTTCATTTTAACTAAAAACAAAAATCTTATACCTAGACACAAGTCTTGATCATGAAGCTCTTCACTTGAAGTCTTCTCATCTTCTTGACTTGGTCCAAACACGATCCAACGAGCTCGACTCCTCTTGAGTACTAGATGTGGTCTTTACGCACAAGCTCTTGAATCAAACCGATGTAAGCTCCAAAACTGTGACTTTAAATCCTTTGTTGAAGCTCCACACCTACTAAGATCTTGATAACAAATCTGTCACTAATT
Source organism: Agave tequilana (assembly GCA_038442645.1). Lineage (NCBI taxonomy): Eukaryota > Viridiplantae > Streptophyta > Magnoliopsida > Asparagales > Asparagaceae > Agave > Agave tequilana. The sequence continues at coordinate 94,507 of JAVJIF010015074.1, read as the reverse complement.
AAACACAAGATCATTAGTAAACATAACTACATGAGTTGATCATCATCAAAACTAGAGTGATGGGCCTTTGGGCCAACACCTAGAACCCTTACATGTTCTACCTTACTTCGGAGGCGTTCAACGCATAAGCCATAAGATCGAGCTCAGTCCCCATTTGCATTATATCATCAAGACGAATAAGAATGAAATAATACGGAGTCTTGAGAAGGAGAACATCATCATGAAATATCGTTGGCACTCATACAAACATTGTTATACTGATGCTTCTAGATTCACTTGAATGCTCATCATAACCAAAAGAGGAAAAGTAGAAAGAAGAAAAAGGAAACAAAAGTAAAGACAAACATTAAAAAAAAAAGTTACCTTTTATTGCTTGCAGAAATGATGGAAGAAAGGAGGAGGTACATAGGTGTCACTCTCAACATAAGCCTCTCTCTCTTACTTATATGAATCTCAGTCTAAACTATACTTACAAAGAAATGAAAATTACATGAAAAGAAAATAAAAATCTATACTACAAAGAATGAAAAACTGGACTAAATCCTATCTCTGCATGATCGTCCCCATTTACAGTGAAAATCCTGCCTTTTATAGGCGAAAACCCAGAGGGGAGAGGTATGAGAAGATAGGGGGAGCAAACGCTCCCCCAAACTCCGTAACAAAGCTGCGAAAACGCGGCTTTGGCCGCGTTTCTGCGGCCAGGGTGTGGCCAGGTGGCCACACCCTGTTGGTGGTGCTCTCCGGCTTCTCGATTTGTATTTATCTTCAGATAGATTTGCAGTTTAAGTCCGGGATTTTGACGAAATGGCCTTTGATCCTTGGCTTCAACCGATCGATTTGTAGAGATTTGTTCTAACTGATTTTCAACCGATCTGAACCGACCTGATCTGCCCTGATTTACTGAGTTCGAATTAATTCTGATTTAATTCAGAATTTGATGGGCTTTTGGACTCATTTCTCTTCACTCTCCTTTAGGAATGGGCCTGCAAAGAAATTAAACATTTAATTAGAAAAAAGCAGAGCTTATTCTATAATAAGTATGAGAATATGATAATAAATGTGCAATATTAGTGACCAATCACACCCCCATACCTATCTTTTGCTCGTCCTCGAGCAAAATAACTAAACTATACTAAGGATTATTAGACCACTTTCGCAGGTCACTCGATTGCAATGAGCATGTGCAATAAGTCGTTAAACCTCTAGGTTTTCCCTAGAGGACGAGTTTTGTCTCGTGGGGGTTTTCAGTGGATTACACCCACAAAATCCATAAAGAAAGAGAACAAAGATGTAGTATTTTCAAAAAGCATTTTGAAAGAGAAAAATATTTGAAATATAATTGTAAGATTTAAGTAATCTATAAGTTATAGGAAAACTGAATTTTTCATTCCTAAACTTAGTCTCTATTCAAAAATTTGTTATCAGTCAAAGTAAGGAGTCAAATTGTACTTCTCATCTAGTCTATTACTTTACCCTGAGTCATATGCACCATCGTGACTGTGAAGTTTGACTAAGGGTTCTTTAACATTAACTCCTATGTCTTATTTATATTTATTTTTGGTGGTATTTATTCCTCAATTCTATTAGGCTTTCTAATCTGCCCATGTAACGAGCCTTTAGTCAGTGACACCCAAACCGGACAGTTTTAGGGCACCAGGTGAGAAAACGCCCTTAAGGACTTAAAAACTCGAGCAGATAAGACCACGAAACCAATATTTTTATTTATAAATTGTACCCCTTTTAGGCGTGAATATTTATGCTTCATGAGGCATAGATACCCAGCTTAATCAGAGGATTTATATATATATATATATATATATATATATATATATATATATATATATGAGAAAAATGTATATCAGCCCGCGGGCTGAGAGTACTATCTCAGCCTGCGGTGACGTGGCTCAATTTGTCACCTCACTGACTTGCGGCCCGCTTTTAGGTAGAAGTTAAATTACCAAATACCCCTTATGATAACTTTTCCTTATTGTTTATTATTATTTTTCCCCCCTTTTATTTTTGCCGCTCTTTATAGGATATAAATTACTTTTTGCCCTATTTCTTTACCTCTTTTTTGAAAGATCTAGTTTCTCCTTTTCAGCCTGCGATAAAATTTTTTTTGAAAATATAAAATCTTTTCAGATCAATTTTTTCAGCCTGCGATAAAATTCTACTTTATAGTTTAATTTTTTTGTATATAATGTAGTCAGAGTCTTTGGTCGCATTGTACATTTAAACTGCGACCTTAGTCAAAGTTTTTGGTCGCAGTGTACATGGTGAAATGCGACCAAGGTCGCAGTGTTGTTATTGATAAAGATGGCCAGCAACTGCAATCTAGGGTTGCATTACATGGACTGCGACTTTGGTCGCAGTACGTTAAGTAATTATTTTTTGTATATAATGTAGTCAGAGTCTTTGGTCGCATTATACATTTAAACTGCGACCTTAGCTAAAGTCTTTTGTCGCAGTGTACATGGTTAAATGTGACCAAGGTCGCAGTGTTGTTATTGATAAAGATGGCCAGCAACTGCAATCTAGGGTTGCATTACATGGACTGCGACTTTGGTCGCAGTACGTTAAGTAAGTGTTGTTTTATTAAGTGTTATTTTTTGGATTAAGTCATTTTTTGAATCTAAATGAAAAATGAAAAGTTGTCTGTTGTCTGATGCGACTTGGAGTCAGTCCGTGAGACGCGACCTGTCATAAAGATTTTATGAGATCTTTTAACGTCAAGTCTATGTTGACGAACCCCGCACCATTCGTTGTTTCCCGAAGCGGTTGTCTACGCGTCGGTTCTTCATTGGGTTTAGGCGTTAATGTCTTTTAATGCCAAACCGGCGCTGGCGGTTGGAGACCATTAATACCGACGATTCTGATTAATGAACCATTAATTATGGTTATTATGGGCTGCCTATAAATAGGGCTCACCCTCTCCCTTTAACAGTCCATAATTAGACTGTTTTCTTTCGAGAGCAATTGCTCTGAGAATTTCCGTCTTCTTCAGAGTCTCTAACAGGGGCCTGCCTCCATGGATGAAGATGACCCTATTGACGAACTTGATCGATGTTCGTCCACAAGGGAAGAAGTCATAGACCTCATCGTCCACAAGGGAAGAAGTCATGGTCCTCGTCGTTCACAAGGGAAGAAGTCATGATCCCTGACGAGGACTTAATCCTCACCGAGATCTGCTCTGACTTGATGCACCAGTCAAGCTTGCTGATAACGGATGGTCAGAGTGGGTATGGCGGCGGGGGATGTGGTGGATATAGTGGTGGGTAGCATACCTTGTGAGGTCTCACTCTCCCTCTCTTACCCCAGAAGTGACATCGAGGAAACTCCATGCTCACTGGATAACCTTCTGGTGAAGAGATGTGAAAAACACCTAGAGGGGGGGTGAATAGGTGTAAGTGCTAATCTAAGAAACTAAATGCAAACTAAGTGCGCTAAATGCTGAAGCTAATGCAAATTATGCACAAACTAATACAATACAACAAGTGTAGCCGAATTCTCCTTGCGAGGCTCTGGACTAACTCCCCTTGATTCCCCTTGAAATGGGTTGAGGTGCTATGTGAAGCTCTTGTTGGATGAGTATAAGTTAGGCACACACACAAGCAATCCAAGCAATATAAAATACACACAATCAAACCAAGCATATAAGAATGAATAGCAATATGAATAAATGCAAAGCAATATGAAATATGCACAACACAAGCAAATATGATATGATATGAATATGATGCTTTGCACAAATATAAGAGAGAGAGTTAGAGAGACAATGGATCAATACGCAAACACCAAGATTTGTTTCGAGGTTCGAGCACCTTGCTCTACATCCCCGCCTACACCACCGTGTAGGATTTCCACTATCTCAACTCCCACCGAGGGAACCTCTACCGAAGAGGATTTCTTACAACCCAAGGAGTACCGAACTCCTCTCTCAATACAAACCACAACACCTCACACTAGAGGTGTCAACCAACAACCACACCTCTACCTAAGAGGCTTACAAACACAATCCCAATCACCTCACACTTGAGGGATCCAAACCAATACCACTCCGATCACCTCTACCGAAGAGGGATTCACAAATAAAAGGAGGGTTACAACACAAGAGGTTTACAACAACAACCTCAAACACTTCTCTTTCTTTCTTTTTCCACAAAACAAAGATCCTAATAGTTTAGGATAGAAGATATGGCTCAAGTGTGGAAACTATGTGTTTTGGAAAACAAGAACTCAAAGAAAAACACTTGGGAAATTTCTTGTAAAAGATAAAGAATGAAAGCCAATACAAAAATCCCAAATTCCAATTTCTTTGATTTTTCCAAAACCCAAAAACACAAAGAATAAATCTTGTTAGCACTTAAAACTCTTTTAAAAACTCTTTAAAACACTTCAGAAAACTGGTATTTTTCTTCTTGAAAAACTTGGCCAAAATCCCCAAAGAGATGGGGTTTATATAGCCCCTATACAAAACTAGCCGTTAGGCTGATGTGGCAGTCTGACCAACTGCCGGTCGACCGGCCCGGTCGACCGCCAACGGTCAAAAATGTGACCGTTGGGCAGCAGCGGTCGACCGGTCCGGTCGACCGAAAATTCCCGAGAGCAGAGCTCTCAACTCGGTCGACCGGTCCGGTCGACCGACTACATGTGTCGCCAGCGTGCACGATTGTGCACATCGGTCGACCGACCCTGTCGACCGGCCACTTGGTGCGGTCGACCGGTCCGGTCGACCGAACTGGCCTGGCAGGCACAGTGCAGGGTCAGAAAAACAGTGTAAAATATTTTCTAAAAATCTTTTAACACTTCTAAAAAATTCACAAAATTTGTTTTATCATTTTATATTAAAACATACACCTGTGATAAAAATTTCAAGACAATATATCAACATATCAATTTATTTTTGTGTCTTGCAAATTTTATCAAAAACAAAACTTGTATTTTTATCAAACTTGATTTTTCCAAAACATGAATAGGGATATCAAAATAAGTTTGTTTAGCAAGTTAAACCATGTATGTATAACTAGAACACATCTACTATACATATAAAACATGTAAACTTGTTTTGATCAACTATTCATAAAAACCAAATATCAAATCATAAAACGTGTGTGTTTGTGCACTTGAGCATATCAACTATACTAAGCTTTACAAATGGATCTAAAACACAAACTCTAAACTAGAATACCTAAGTCTTCTTGACGATCTTCATCTTCAAGTAGACTTACTCCAAAACTCCCGTGATTCTCCAAGTGCAAAGATATGATCTTTAAGCTTTGGCACCGGAATCATCATGAATAGCTTCTAATCATCTTGTTGAAGCTAATCACCAACTAATATCCTGTTAATGATCTGAAACTTAGAAACACAAGAATATTAGTAAACATAACTACATGAGTGTTGATCATCATCAAAACTAGAGTGGAAGGCCATTGGGCCAACAATCTCCCCCTTTTTGATGATGACAAAACTCATGGAGTTATATATGCATGGATTAAAGATAAGCTTCAAAGAAGCTCCCCCTTAACTCATGCATCACAATAAACATAATAGATATGCAATGAAAGCACATGATACTAAACAAAAGCATGCATCATATCTTATTATTTATCCTTATGCATGAACTTGGTATATGCAAAAACACAATCATGCATATATAAAAAAAAAACTCAAATTCTTCTCCCCCTTTTTGTCAATCATCAACAAAGGGGTAATCAAAACCATAAATAAAACGAGGGGTAAAAATCTTTCTCCCCCTTTTTGTCAATCAAAACAATGCAAACAATGTTCTCCCCCTTTTTGTCTAAAACAAAAACAAAATTAATAAGGGGTGACTACAAACATGATATCAATTAAAAATATGTCAATGAAGCATCTTGAAGAGGAAGACGCTAAGTTAGCTTCCCTACACATATGCATTACATGAAGAAGGGATGACAAGCTCCAATTCACATAACACATATTATGTAATGCATAAGAGGAGATGTGAAGCTCCCCCTACACACGTGTACCATATAAAGAAGAGATGTTAAGCTCCTCAATACACAATACACTCAACATGAATCTATATGTAAGAGAGATGTTAAGCTCTCCTTGCATATAGGCAATACAAAACACAAGTTCATATCAAATATTTTTTTTTTTTTTTTTAAAACCAAAATCTTGATAAGCAAGCATATAGTATATAATATACGTGTGTAAATCAAGCACAAAAGATCACATATATGTATGAAAAGATAATATCAATTGAAGTAGATGCATACATACATGAAAGAACAAAATATGAGTATATACAACATGAATCAAATTGATACCAATTGAAAATATCTAATGATACCAATTGAAAATATTTTACATAGAAACATTGATACCAATTGTAAGAATTGTTCATTTTAAAAACATATAAACAAGAAGATCAAATACAAAATCATCATATGTTTAAAATAACAACTTTTAATCATAAAGAGTGGGAGTACAAATACCAATTGAAATACAAAATCAAATTTCTCCCCCTTTATGAAATACAAACTAAAGTCATGCATAGTCTTGATAACAATTTAAAAGTAATCAATTTAAACAAAATTGAAACTCAAGAACTAGCATAAACACAAACATATATATGTATGAAAGATAGATACCAATAGAAATTGATATACTTGGAATTTAAAGCATACATACATACATAATAAACATATGAGTATACAAAAGGTCAAAATGATACCAATTGAAAGAGTTCAATGATACCAATTGACATAACAATAAGTTCAAGTGTATACATCATATTATCTACCACCCAATCATAATTCAAGTTTTAAAGATTTTCAATTTAGGGCATACATGAACATGATCTCCCATCCTACCGCCCTTTGGATGGTAGGGGTTTTCAAGGATAGATTTAAAAATGTAGTTTTATTTGAAAATCTCTACCAAAGTGAAGAACATCGCAACTAGTTAAATGGAAAACTTGTTAACTAGTACGAAATCCTTCAAGTAAGGAATAAAATAAAATTGTTTTTCATAAACATGAAATTCACATCATATCAAACACTCAAGTTCAATTAGGCATAAATAAGACTCATGAAAACAAAACATGAGCAAGCAATAGATGTAAGTGTACAAATAATATGTGAAGATCATAATCATGAAAAATATTTCATTAAGCTCAATTTTTCTTTAAAACACGAAATCATCAAAACTATCTAATCTTCAAGGCATATGTATGTCTAATACAAACTAACGTATACATACATATCCAAAACATAAAGAGTCCACAAGATATATGCATTAAGGCACGTGGCTCAAAAAGGATACTCATGTATAGTCAATAGTTTGGATAAGATGGACATAAACATGAAGTTAAATATTGACACATAAACATGAAAACATGTAAGACTAAATTTTCATCAAAGCAATTTTCATTTCAAGGTATATGTATGATTTGTCAACACAAGAAGTATACATACATATCCCTTAAACACACTTTGAGTCCATAATATAGATTTGCATGAAAGGCAAATGACTCAAGGGGTATACATGTATATCTTAAAGTTTGGCAATACAAACATATACATGAAGTGAAACACACAATCATAAAACAAATCCAAAAATGGAATACAAGTTTGAAATGTATGAATCATCAAACTAGACTATACTAGCACATCTAATGGGTTCAAATAAGCAATCAAGCTCAACATATATAGATTTATTTGTAGCCCACTCTATGTACAAGTATATAACTAGTCTTAATGAAAACAAACATCTAAACATATATTCAAAACATGAAGCATCAAAACAAATATAAAAGTCATCATGATAAAACTAAAACATGATTACTATGTAAATTCACATGTATTAGATTCATGATGTACATTATAGCTTAAACAAAAGTGAGAACACTAAATATGGGTTCATATAAGCATATGTGTCTCAAATACTATACATGTATGTCAAGGATCTAATAAACATGGAATGAACATACTAATCCATAGACAATGAAAACATGCTATAAACTATGAACATGAAAAACATGTAAACAATAAATGGGAGTAAAGGATAGTTACCGAAACCAAAGAAGCAACTTTCCTTGTCTCCAAAACGTGGTGGTCATCTCTACCAAATCTTCCCTAGAAAGTGATGCATCCATTTGATTTCCTTTAAGTCTGGAACGCATCCACTCCAAGGTGTCATCACTCTCACGTCATGTGAGAGCCCACACCTACATCAAAAACAATAGGAGGGGTGGTCTTTGGTACCCACATCTTGTTGGGTCCATGGGGGTTAGTCCCTTCTCTAACCCAAACAAACTTCTTTGCTAAATTTGGAGTATGTAATCTATCATAACAAAATTTAGCAAGGTGGCCCTTACGTCCACAATGTGTACAAGTGTACACATGAGCATACATGTGAGGAGTGTGTCCGTGTGGAGCATGTGTATGCCGTGGAGGGTGTGCATGCATAGAAGTTGGAACTTGTTTCTTTCGAACCAAGGTTTCCAACCGTGAGTGGTTCATGGCACATTGGCTCATAGTGGAGCCCAAACAATCCATTTTCTTCTTTAACAAATTTATATCATTCTCAAGCATAGAAGAAGTGGAACATGCAATGGGTGATTTAGGTGAAACTACCCTAGCATGGCAAGCATGAGAATCAATCTTATTATGTAAAACATTATTTTTCTCTAAACAAGCATTCAAGTCATTTGAAATAGAAATAATTTTGTTTTTCAAAGCAACATTCTCTTTTAAAACAAAATCAATTTTAGAAGACAAGTTTTCATTCTTCTTTAAAAGGTTTTCACAATCATTTTTATTTTTCAAAAATTCATTTTCTTTTAATACAAGATTAAGTTGAGATCTTAATGAATCCCTATCATTAGAGATCTCCTCTTTCTCTTGCAAAGCAATATTAAGTCTAGAATTCAAACACTTATTTTCTTTTTCTATTCCTAGACTTTTCTTTTCAAAATCTTATACTTCTCAATTAATTTCTCACAAACAATTGAAAGTTCTTCATTCAAAGCATGTGGATCAACAATATCATTTCTTGAAGAACTAGCATCATCATCACTATCTAATGGAGTTTCCGAGTGTACCTCAAGGGAGTCATTCCCTTGGACCATGTAGCATATAGAGTTAGATTCTCCACTAGATTCCTCTTCTTGGATTTGGACTTGAAGCTTGGAGGTGTTGGTGGTTGTCAATTTGTTCCACACTACAAAAGCGGAATCAAAGTTAGAAACACATAAAAGATAATCTTTAGATAAAGTGCTTCTAATGGCCTCTAGGGCTTGTGCATTGGCCCCTATATGATTGCAATCACCAAGATAACATCTCTTGGTGGCGGCAAGGAAGACATGCAAACCTAGGGTCTTTAGGTACATGGACATCCTATACTTCCAAACATCAATGTTGGAAGGGTCAAAACTAGGTGGGGTCATGAAGTCCATGGTATAAACTAAATATGTGCAAACAATCAAATGCAAATGTAGATTAGCAAGCAAATGGATCACTCCTAGGATGTTAAGCCTAAGTATCAGGAGCACTAGCTCTGATACCAATTGAAAAACACCTAGAGGGGGGGTGAATAGGTGTAAGTGCTAATCTAAGAAACTAAATGCAAACTAAGTGCGCTAAATGCGGAAGCTAATGCAAATTATGCACAAACTAATACAATACAACAAGTGTAGCCGAATTTCCCTTGCGAGGCTCTAGACTAACTCCCCTTGATTCCCCTTGAAATGGGTTGAGGTGCTATGTGAAGCTCTTGTTGGATGAGTATAAGTTAGGCACACACACACAAGCAATCCAAGCAATATAAAATACACACAATCAAACCAAGCATATAAGAATGAATAGCAATATGAATAAATGCAAGGCAATATGAAATATGCACAACACAAGCAAATATGATATGATATGAATATGATGCTTTGCACAAATATAAGAGAGAGAGTTAGAGAGACAATGGATCAATACGCAAACACCAAGATTTGTTTCGAGGTTCGAGCACCTTGCTCTACGTCCCCGCCTACACCACCGTGTAGAATTTCCACTATCTCAACTCCCACCGAGGGAACCTCTACCGAAGAGGATTTCTTACAACCCAAGGAGTACCGAACTCCTCTCTCAATACAAACCACAACACCTCACACTAGAGGTGTCAACTAACAACCACACCTCTACCTAAGAGGCTTACAAACACAATCCCAATCACCTCACACTTGAGGGATCCAAACCAATACCACTCCGATCACCTCTACCGAAGAGGGATTCACAAATAAAAGGAGGGTTACAACACAAGAGGTTTACAACAACAACCTCAAACACTTCTCTTTCTTTCTTTTTCCACAAAACAAAGATCCTAATAGTTTAGGATAGAAGATATGGCTCAAGTGTGGAAACTATGTGTTTTGGAAAACAAGAACTCAAAGAAAAACACTTGGGAAATTTCTTGTAAAAGATAAAGAATGAAAGCCAATACAAAAATCCCAAATTCCAATTTCTTTGATTTTTCCAAAACCCAAAAATACAAAGAATAAATCTTGTTAGCACTTAAAACTCTTTTAAAAACTCTTTAAAACACTTCAGAAAACTGGTATTTTTCTTCTTGAAAAACTTGGCCAAAATCCCCAAAGAGATGGGGTTTATATAGCCCCTATACAAAACTAGCCGTTAGGCTGATGTGGCAGTCTGACCAACTGCCGGTCGACCGGCCCGGTCGACCGCCAACGGTCAAAAATGTGACCGTTGGGCAGCAGCGGTCGACCGGTCCGGTCGACCGAAAATTCCCGAGAGCAGAGCTCTCAACTCGGTCGACCGGTCCGGTCGACCGACTACATGTGTCGCCAGCGTGCACGATTGTGCACATCGGTCGACCGACCCGGTCGACCGGCCACTTGGTGCGGTCGACCGGTCCGGTCGACCGAACTGGCCTGGCAGGCACAGTGCAGGGTCAGAAAAATAGTGTAAAATATTTTCTAAAAATCTTTTAACACTTCTAAAAAATTCACAAAATTTGTTTTATCATTTTATATTAAAACATACACCTGTGATAAAAATTTCAAGATAATATATCAACATATCAATTTATTTTTGTGTCTTGCAAATTTTATCAAAAACAAAACTTGTATTTTTATCAAACTTGATTTTTCCAAAACATGAATAGGGATATCAAAATAAGTTTGTTTAGCAAGTTAAACCATGTATGTATAACTAGAACACATCTACTATACATATAAAACATGTAAACTTGTTTTGATCAACTATTCATAAAAACCAAATATCAAATCATAAAACGTGTGTGTTTGTGCACTTGAGCATATCAACTATACTAAGCTTTACAAATGGATCTAAAACACAAACTCTAAACTAGAATACCTAAGTCTTCTTGACGATCTTCATCTTCAAGTAGACTTGCTCCAAAACTCCCGTGATTCTCCAAGTGCAAAGGTATGATCTTTAAGCTTTGGCACTGGAATCATCATGAATAGCTTCTAATCATCTTGTTGAAGCTAATCACCAACTAATATCCTGTTAATGATCTGAAACTTAGAAACACAAGAATATTAGTAAACATAACTACATGAGTGTTGATCATCATCAAAACTAGAGTGGAAGGCCATTGGGCCAACAAGATGTTCATAAACGAAAGATCGTATCCCGGCACTTTGGAGGGTCAGTTGGAATCGGAGGATTCTGCTGCCACCAGACCTCAAGGAGAAGATTGCTCTTAGTCAACAAGGGCTCTTCTTGGCTCAATGGATTGATGTTTTATCTTCTTGGCTACTTTGATGTTTAGTCTTCTTTGTAACACTCAATCTTATTGATTCTGCTGCCACCAGACCTCAAGAAGAAGATTGCTCTTAGTCAACAAGGGATTTTTTGATGTTTAGTCTTCTTGGCTACTTTGATGTTTAGTCTTCTTTGTAACACTCAATCTTATTGATTCTGCTGCCACCAGACCTCAAGAAGAAGATTGCTCTTAGTCAACAAGGGATTTTTTTGATGTTTAGTCTTCTTTTGTACTGCTGTATTTGTAACACTCAATCTTATTATATAAGAGATCGTTTTGTATCATTTGCACATGCCTGGAGATAAATGCCTGGACATAAATAAAAAGCATATTTATTTTTTTTAATAAACTACGAACTTTTTCGCAGCCATGCATTGCAAACAAAACAACTATGACCATAGATGACACTGCGACCAAGGTCGCATAAGATACATTGCAAACAGTAACTACTGCGACCAGGGTCGACACTGTGACCAAAGTCTGCGACTAAGCAACTACTGCGGTGACGTGTCACCTCGTCGCAGTGTTGTTGTTGATTAAGACTAAAGACCAGCAATAGCGACCAAGATTGCAGATTATTTTTTAAGACTGCGGCCATCAACTGCGACCAATGTCGCAGTGTTGTTGTTGATTATTTATAAAGACCACCAACTGCGACCAAGGTCGCAGTGATGTTGTTGATTAAGAGTAAAGACCAGCAACTGCGACCAAGGTCGCTGTGTATTTTATTAAGACTAAACACAGACAACTGCGATCAAGGTCGCAGTTTATTTTATTAAGACTACGGTCGTTTATTTTATTAAGACTACGGTCAGAAACTGCGACCAAGGTAGCAGTATTGTTGTTGATTAAGACTAAAGTCCAGCAACTGCGACCAAGGTCGCAGTGTATTTATTAAGTCTGCGTCCAGCAACTGCAACCAATGTCGCAACCTTTCATTTTAAAAATTTATAAGGGTGAAGTAATATAATTATTAACTGCGTCCATGGTCGCAGTATATTCGTTTAGCGTAAAATATTTAAAATGAAGGTTTGTAACAATTGTACAGCATTTTCAACCAAGACATAGTAGTAAAAAATGTAATTCACACAATTAACTTTAGAAAACAGATTTATATATATTTAAAAAAATAAAATACAATTTTTTTAAACTTCTAATCCTCGTCATCACCATCGTAATGAGAAAGAAGTTTGCGACTTTGGTGCCATTACTGAAGGAGGTCGCATTAATATACGATAGCATGTTTCCTCCGGTATTCTTTATTCTGTATTAAGTATGCGACCATGGAATATTTTTTTACTTTTCAATGCTAGAAGTCGCTGTCGTCATATAAAAGGGGTATTTTTGTCAATTTGTTTCACGATTGTTTAGGCGGGGTTTTTTTTGATTTTTTTTGGCGCCCACACTCTGCGACCGATGTGTGGTATATATTCAGCCACGTCCCGCAGGCTGAGAAACTCTCTCAGCCCGCAGGCTGAGGTACAGTAAGCCCTATATATATATATATATATATATATATATATATATATATATATATATATATATATATATATATATATTCAAACTTATCTAATTATCTTTTGCATAAATACCAAGGCTTGCTTAGGCCAAAGCACCTTGCTAATCAATAATTAGATTTGTTCATCTTTCATAGATATATTTTTTTCTTTTTTTTTTATAATAATAAGGCATAAGAATCTTTGTTTTTAAACCCTAAGTGTGTAAGTGTATGAAGTGTGCATATTTCATTAAGGTAAAAATCAAGACTAAATTACTTTGACAAATTATCTTCCTAACCCTAAAAATCAAACAAATAATCTTATTTTGATCAAGTTTAAAAAATCCTAATTTTGATTTTCCTATTCCTTAAAATTGACTTAATTTCTTACAAAAAATATGTCAAAATATTGTTTCTATTTTCAAAAAGTTTTTTAAAAGTCAAGAAAACGTTAAAATTTTTTTTTAATAAAAAGAAAAACCTAAGTTATGTTAGAACCCTCCCCCACACCTATCTCATGCATTGTCCTCAATGTATAAATTAATGCATAGATGCATTAAAAAGAAGACAGGGAAGTAAAATACTACCTTAAGGTGGTGGTTCCGGTGGTGGTCTGATTGGGTCAAGCGTTGCTACCCAATTAAGATAATGTGATAGTTCAGGGAACCTACCTTTATTGACCTCTTTTTTATTTACATATTTACAGTCCTCAGTATGAATAGGATCATGAAAGATTCTATGGTGAAACTTACTTCCTTTACATGATCAGTCCTGAAAAATCATCACAGAGTCATCATGATCTTTACCTATGTCCAACAAAAGAATGTGACTTGGTAGAATGGTTGACTTGGACTCAAGAATGATAGGTTCAAGAACCAATACAAACTCGAAAAAATCGACTTGGGGTTCGAGAGTTAGTTTTGGTTCAAGCGTTGAGTCCAAGTCCAAGAATTGATATTCACATTCTTTTCCCATCAATGGAATGTGACTATCCAAAATTGGTGATTCAATTTCAAAATCTATGGGTACGGGAATAAATGTTAGCTCAGAAAATTGGTCCAAATTGGGTAAGAATACCGGAGTCAAAATAGATTCGAAGATGGAAACTAAATCACAAAGTTGGGGATCAGGTTCACATTCATGATCAAGTTCAATCTCATTAAAATGAAAACTTGTCAATTCGTCAATAGGTTGATATTGGTCAAGTTTAAGGCTTTGTGGTGAAACTGAATCTTGGTCAAAGTCTTCAAGATACCATGATTCTTGATTTTCATCAATATGACTAGAAGTGTTAGTAATAGTCAAAGATTGATAGGGAGAGTTTCTTATTCTTACGCATGTTCTCCAATCTACTAATTCTTACTTCTATCATATCGAGTGGATCATTTTGACATTAAATCATGGTTTCCATACTCTTTTCTAAGTTGGCATATTCTCCTTGAAAAATAGAGTAAGGATCTGTGACTTGAAAATTTTTACGGGATTTTGAGTCTTCTAAAATTTGAATTCATCACTTAAGATCATCTAAGGCTTCCATCCTCTTTTCCCAGTCAATTGATTCTTCTAATGGTGTTCGGGAGAAGGAGTATATGAAGCTGGATGTTGGTAGGGTATTTGACAAATGACTCGGGAAAGTTGTATCCCCATTGACTCTGTGAAGAGTAGTGATGATTATTTCAGTCTTGTTCATAGTATTGAGACTTGGGCATGTAATGATTCGAATAAGACCAATCTGGCACACTAGGTTGGTTAAAGTTATGATATGCCGGGTTGGTAATATCCGAAGAAGAGGTTGATGTGTAATATGGATTACCATTAAAATTGAAAAAATTGTTGTTATAAGCCATATCACACAATAAAACACAAATAAAAAAAGAAAAAAACAAACAAATAAGCAAACAAAAAAGAAAAATTCTAACCTAAGTTAGGGTAGACCTTTGACCTAGACAACTCCTAACTGATTAGACTGTCCATAGGAGGTATAATGCAGACTTTGACCACAAGCTAATCAGCCAGGTCAGGGTAAGATTGGTGAGAGGTTATCCGTCAAAAATGTTCCTTAATTAAGTAACCACCAACCTTCAGGCTTTCGGCCCTTAATCCCCTTCCTAGACACTGATTTGGCAGGAGTCAAATTCCAACACCTTTCCCTTTAGGATAATCTCCTAATTGAGTCCCAGATATGCCTAGGGCCAACGTCTACTCATTTTTAGTTAGGCTTGGGTTAGTGAGTGAGGAGATTGTTTGTGGGCAAAGGGAGGTAATGACTTCCCCACCTTATCTTGTTTATAGGACAAGCCCTTAGATCAATTTAGTGCAGTGTACAAGAAAAGCAACACTTAAGTAATGTCAACAATCCAAAAGTGTTCTTATACTAGATGCTATGCACACATACCTTTGCTCCAGCACTCTTCAACAGTAAATAGAAAATGTAATGAAATAGACACGTGCCTAAATGCAAAGTCTAAATCATTTTTTAGCATTTACAATCATCATTTTACTGTTGAGGTTAGAAAGTAAATACAGTGAGACAAACAAGGAAATAAATGCTACAAATATTTAAACTACGCAATTCTGCCAACCTGCAGAAAATACAGGTTAGTAATTCACTCAGTTTGCCACAGGACTGTAGCAAATCTGAGGGCTTCTTGGTTCTGTTTTCTTAAGTAGAGTCCAAGGCCACTTATGTGTCCACTGCAGCAAGAATTCCTTGTTGTTAAATCTGTACAAAAAACAAGAAGAATGTTAACTAAAATGTAAACTTTAAAGAGAATTACTTACCGTCCCTCCCCGGCAACGACGCCAAAATTTGATTGACCTAGAACCTGCACACAAAATACAGTATTTCAGAACTTTAAAATAGAGATGTGCAAGTGATCAATTCTACCGCGATAGCAAGTGGCTATGCTGGTCGTGATCCATAAGGAAGGACTAGCGATGAAAGCATTTTAGTAAGTTTTCCTTTAAGATACAAAGTTTGGTTAAAGTTCTTCTTTAGTTTCTTAAAAAGAAAAGAAAATAAATTACAATGAAGTTAGGCAGAAAGTGAGGGATTGGGAAGATGGAGAAACCAGAATTGGATATGTACAAAGAAATCGAAAATGAGTGATGAAGAAGTGGGTGTTGTTGGTGTTGGTGATCTAAACTAAAGAAATAAAAGAAAAGAAAGAAAAGATTAAAGAAATACTTACCTCCTTTGGTTGATGACTTACCTGGAACCCTTGCATGTTCTACCTTACTTCGGAGGCGTTCAACGCATAAGCCATAAGATCGAGCTCAGTCCCCATTCGCATTATATCTCAAGACGAATAAGAATGAAATGATACGGAGTCTTGAGGAGGAGAACATCATCATGAAATATTGTTGGCACTCATACAAACATTGTTATACTGATGCTTCTAGATTCACTTGAACGCTCATC
Organism: Agave tequilana; assembly: GCA_038442645.1. Classification (NCBI taxonomy): domain Eukaryota; kingdom Viridiplantae; phylum Streptophyta; class Magnoliopsida; order Asparagales; family Asparagaceae; genus Agave; species Agave tequilana. The sequence continues at coordinate 77,798 of JAVJIF010015074.1, read as the reverse complement.
ATAACCAAAAGAGAAAAAGTAGAAAGAAGAAAAAGGAAACAAAAGTAAAGACAAACATAAAAAAAAGTTACCTTTATTGCTTGCAGAAACGATGGAAGAAAGGAGGAGGTACATAGGTGTCACTCTGAACATAAGCCTCTCTCTCTTACTTACATGAATCTCAGTCTAAACTATACTTACAAAGAAATGAAAATTACATGAAAAGAAAACAAAAATCTATACTACAAAGAATGAAAAGCTGGACTAAACCCTATCTCTGCATGATCGTCCCCATTTACAGTGAAAATCCTGCCTTTTATAGGCGAAAACCCAGAGGGGAGAGGTGTGAGAAGATAGGGGGAGCAAACGCTCCCCCTAACTTCCTAATAAAGCCGCGGAAACGTGGCCGCTCCCCCTAACTTCCTAATAAAGCCGCGAAAACGCGGCTTTGGCCGCGTTTCCGCGGCCGTGGTGCTCTCCGGCTTCTCGATTTGTATTTATCTTCAGATGGATTTGCAGTTTAAGTCCGGGATTTTAACGAAATGGCCTTTGATCCTTGGCTTCAACCGATCAATTTGTAGGGATTTTTTCTAACTTAATTTCAACCGATCTAAACTGACCTGATCTGCGGTGATTTACTGAGTTCGAATTAATTCTGATTTAATTCAGAATTTGATGGGCTTTTGGGCTCATTTCTCTTCACTCTCCTTTAGGAATGGGCCTGCAAATAAATTAAACATTTAATTAGGAAAAAGCAGAGTTTATTCTATAATAAGTATGAGAATATGATAATAAATGTGCAATATTAGTGACCAATCAACAAGCACATGTGTATCGATAAATCCGAATTAAAGAGCATGTATTGAAACCCGTGTCGTGAGCACAAACACACATGAGCAGGAAATGAGGTAGCAAGTAAGGTAAATGTACCAAAACCAGTTATATAAATCCAAATTACCAATCTGTGATGTTAGTACATCGAAGAAATAATCCAAACAAGGAAACACTTATATATATACACCATAAACCTCACGTCACGGTATCCTGAGTTCATATAACCTATGTTATCTCTTAAACCGCGAAAACATCATAAAGCTGATGGAAAGCTGATAAAATCGATAATATTGAATGCAAGCAAGACCAGCTACACAAGCTCAGATCACGGCTTCATGAGACCAGTACATCAAAGGAATAATCCAAATAAGGAAACTCTCATTTATATATCTTTATCCCATGTCACCGTAATTGGAGTGTGTACAACTCGAAGTGCAAAACAACACAACGAATTATTAATTAGCACTTTATTATTATTTTTACTCGTCCTACCCATATATCTAGGTATGTGCCCTAGCATCCCAACATACATACATTCATATATGAGTAAGCCGAGGTTGTTATTGGAAACTGATGATGAGATCAATGTGTTATGTTTACAGTGGGTCCCGTATATGCCCGGGACCAAGACCCAGGGTGTTCAGTTGCTAGTGTACGGAATCAGCCGCAAGGCCTACAGGAAGTGGGTCTTATATTATGCCCGTTCAGGAATGTAACAGGAGGTAGGGAGCCAGCGCTCCCCTCGGACACCTGGGGGCTCTTAGGTAGATCTGAAAGTTTTAGTTGCACAACATATCTAATACCACTATAAATATATTCACCACTTGAAGTCCATCAGTTTTTTCCTTACCCGATATAACTTATCCTTTTTATAGTTTATTACTATATATTTATCATATTTACGAGAATAATAGGAGCATGATAGGTTCAGGAGTTACAGGAGTACATAAGAACTAGAAATACAGGTCACTGTATATATAATACAGGATAGCAGGCAGGATTCCCGAAATATGATAATTACAAGACAAGTGGTAATATATCAGGTGGCAGGTGATAAGTGATATCAAACAGGAGTCAGGTGGCAAGTAATAACATGCAAGTGGTAAGCATAAAAGACATCATATATAGGAAAACAGTACCGATACAAGGGATCGGTACGTATACAAAAAAATGGTACCGATACAGAAGATCGATATGAATAAGAAAACGGTACTGATACAGGGGATCAGTACTAATATAGGAAAATAATACAATTTTGAAAAATAGAATAAATACAGGTTTAGGAAGAGTACCTTAGTACCTCTCTATAAGAACAAGAGTGATAACCAGAGTTATTCAAACTAACGTGGAATAAAACTTATGTGTCACACCATAAAGCTTTGGGAAAGGGTAATTGAACACAAGTTAAGGCAGAATGTTACAATATCAGAGAACCAGCTTGGGTTCATGCCGGACGATCGACGACAGAGGCTATTCTTTTGCTTCATCAACTTATATAGCGATTTCGAGAGAGGAAGAGAAATTTGCATATGGTCTTTATTGATTTAGAAAATGCTTATGATAGATGCCAAGAGAGGTATTATGGTGGACATTGATGAAAAAGAGAGTCTCCATCAATATATTAACATAATTAAGGGTATATACGATGGAGTAGTGGCCAATGTCAGAACTTGTGGAGGTATAACAAGTGATTTTTCTATTATAATTGGATTGCATCAAAATCTGCATTGAGTCCAATCTTATTTGCTATAGTGATAGATGAGCTTGAGTTATTCAGGATGAGATACCATGGTGTATGCTATTTGCTGATGATATTGTCTTAGTCGATGAGACGGGAGCTGAGGTAAATGCCAAATTAGAGTTATAGAGGAAAACTCTAGAATCTCGAGGTTTTAGATTAAGTAGGGCCAAAACAGAGTATATGGAGTGTAAATTCAGTAAACAGGAAATTCGAGATTATAGTATTGTGAGACTAGATGGACAAAAAATACCGATGAGCAGTCATTTTAAGTACTTAGGTTCTATTATCAAAAAAGATGGAGAGATCGATAGTGATGTCAACCATACGATCCAAGCCGGCTGGTTGAAATGAAGGAGCGCAACAGGAGTTTTATGTGATCGTAACATTCTGTTATGACTGAAGGGAAAGTTTTATCGGACTGCTATTAGGCCAGCTTTGTTATATGGCACAGAATGTTGGCTATAAAGAGATATCATGCCCAAAAGATAAGTGTAGCAGAGATGCATGCTTCTTTGGATGTGTGATAACACGCGGAGAGGTAAGGTGAGAAATTAGAATATTCGTACTAAGATAGATGTAGTCTCTACAGAAGAGAAGATGAGAGAAAACCGCCTATGATGGTTTGGTCATGTGCGACGTAGACCTACAGATGCGTCAGTCCGGTGAGTAGAGCGTATCAATTTAGGCAAGTTAAAAGAGTGCAGAGGAGACCGAAGAAAACATGAATGGGGTAATACGATAAGATATAGAGGCTAAAGGTCTTAGTGAAGGCATATTGCTCGATAAGAATGAGTGGAGAAAGCTGATCCATGTGCCTGATCCGACGTAATTCTCTTTTGGTTCATGTAGCCTACACCAAATACTTGGGACAAATGGCTTAGTTGTTGTTGTTGTAGAATAAATACAAGTTTCAAACTCTTCACAACCATCAAAGAAAGAAAAATAGTAGAATTATCAAGTAGACAAGCAGGCAGGCATGCAAGCAAGCTGGCATTCAAGTGAAGCCAAACAAGCTGAAGCGAAGTTAACGTACAGCACTAGATGCCATCATATTCGACGTGGTTACCACTCGCAGCAGGCTAAATGCATACGACAGAGCGAGCATATAAGCGTTGTTCTACCGCATGTGGCGAAGCCGTGCTCACATCGTAACTACACTCAAATGGAGTTAGCGGTAAAGCGCTGAGCGCTAGCTCCGCCTACTAGGCGTAGCTAAAAGACCTGACAGTCTGAACGCACTCCTCTTTCGAGAAAGTGGGTGAAAAGCCCGTAAAAGCTGAAGAGCCGGAAGGCCAAGTAAATACTTACAGAAGTGTTAGTACCAAATACACGCACATAATATGTAATAACTAAACCATCAATAGAGTAGTGAAACCGAAGGCTGAGTGAGACAAGAATAAGATCAGCGAGTAGACAAGCGAACAATCAAGTGAAGCTAGACAAGCTGGAGCGAGGCTAACGCACAGCGCTAAACCCTATCACGCCCGGTGTAGTTATCACTCGGATAACGTACAGCCATCGCTCATAGCGTAACCACATTCGAACGGAGTTAGCGATAGAGCGCTGAGCGTTAGGCTCACCTAACAAGTGGAGCATGAGAACCCAGAGGCTAAACGTAACCTGAAGGTTGGGCATTAGAAAGCCTGAAGGCTAAACGCAGCTCGAAGGCTGGGTATAGTACTTGCAAGAGTATTGTTGGCCCAAAGGCCTATCACCCTAGTTTTGATGATGATCAACTCATGAAGTTATGATTACTAATGATCTTGTGTTTAAATAGTGGCAGATTCATTATCAAGATCTTAGTAGGTGTGGAGCTTCAACAAAGGATTTAAAGACAAGTTGGAAGCTAGCACCGGTTGATTCACGAGCCTATGCATCAAGAACACATCTAGAGATGAGCTCGGTGGATTGCATTTAGACCAAGTCAAGAAGATGAGAAGCCTTCAAGTGAAGACTTCAAGAAGATGAAGACTTGTGTCTAGGTATAAGATTTTTATTTGTTTTAGATAAAAATGTAAAGGATAGAATAGATTGGTGGATTGCTCAAGTCTATATCACACACACACTCTTGATAGAACTCTTGATAGAATGTTTTTCATAAAAGATTTTCCTAGTTAAGAAAAGATTTTTTATTTGTGATAAAATACAATTTGGTTTTTGGTATTTCATAGTTTACATATCTTATATCCAAAACCATGCTTAGAGCCTATTGTCAAAAACTAGATATTTCATCTTGATTATGTAGTGGATCATATCCATACACACTATGCTTTTAGAGTATATCTTGTTTTTGTATTTGATGAAAGTTTGGGAAAACATGTTGATATTTCAAAACCAAGTTTAGTGCTTTATGTCAAAAACTAGATATGTCATCTTGATTGTGTAGTGGATCATATCCACACACACTATGCTTTAAAGTGTATCTTGTTTTTGTATTTGATGGAAATTTGGAAAAACATGTTGTTTTAGAAAAATAGTTTTATTATGAGCCAATATTTCCAAGTTACAAAAATAGTCAAATCTTCAATAACATGCCTTGATTTTGTGCAAGCATGTTTCTATATCATAAAACTATTTTTGTAGAATTTCTAAGTATTTATGGGATTTTTATTAAGCCAAAAAGACCTATCCTTTAATCCCAAATTTTCAGGTTCTGGCAGTTCTGATTTTTCAGAACTGACAGTGGCCGGTCGACCGGGTCGGTCGACCGGACGTGCACAGCGTGCACGCCTGTGTGCACTGGAGGACGGTCGACCGGACCGGTCGACCGCGTCAGAGAGCTTTGCTCTCGGGAATTATCGGTCGACCGGGCCGGTCGACCGACAGAGAGTTTTCTCTCTTCTCCAGTTGCGCGGTCGACCGGGCCGGTCGACCGAAGCTGCAACGGTCGGATTTTTGACCGTTGCCGGTCGACCGGACCGGTCGACCGGTAGCTCTGACAGAGCCCAACGGTCAGATTTTTCTGGCCTCTATAAAAGGGGGTTTTGTCATTGTTTTGAGCCAAGATTTTTGGAGACCTTAGAGCTAGTTTTTCCCAGTCTTTCTGAAGGTTTTTCTCCACAAAATTAGAGTCAATACTTCCAATTAAAAGGAGAGTTTTATCAAGAGAGTGTTAAAGTGATTTCTTGAGTTTTCCATCAAAGCTTTCTTTCCTTGTTTTTTCTCACACTACACTTGAGCTTCCATTGTATATCTATCCTATAGGGAGAGTGTTGTAGTGAGTTTGTAATTGGTGATCAAGTGTTAGATCACCAAAGAGATTTCCTTTGTATTTGAGGAGACGGGCAAGTGTGCATGTTGGTGGTTAGAGTTCGGTTGTGAACTCTTGGTGGTTTGAGGTGCGGCCTCGGCGAGTCGGTGGACTTGCGTGTGTAAGGGACTTTGGAGTCCGAGAGCTTGTAGGTGTTGCGGCACCGAGGAGAGATCCGGTGGGATCTTACATAGTGGAAATCCTTCGTGTGTCGAAGGCGGGGATGTAGAGCAAGTGTGCTCGAACCTCGAAACATACCCTTGTGTTTGCGATTGCTATCTCTTGCTCTCTTTCTCTTATTGTCTCTTATTTATATCTTGCATTCAATTATTGTCTATCTTTATATGCATGATATTCACTTGTGCTCATATTTGCTATACTTGCTTGGGATTGTTGTTAACACTAGTATTCAACCAAGAGAGCCAACGCGGCACCTCAACCCATTCAAGGGGAATCTAGAGGAGCTTGTCCAGAGCCTCGCAAGGGGAATTCGGCAACACTCTTGTGTTATACATAAGTGTTTAATTAAAAGAAATTTTTATTTGGTCATCTTAGTTTTAATTCCGCATTATTTGTTCATAAGTGACCATTAGATTAGCCATCACCTATTCACCCCCCCTCTAGGTGATCTTAAATGTACCCTAAATGATGATTATTTATCTAGGGTTTCTAACATTGAATCGGCTTTTGTAGCTTGGAACATCATCACCTCCCTTGGCGAAAAGGATCTATATTATGCCGGGAGCGATTCGGATGTTGGAAGCGACATCTCCAACAAGTGCTACATGGTCCAAGGGGATAACCCCCTTGAGGTAACTTCCGAATCCGAGGATGAGGATGCTACTATGTCATATGATGAGCTTAATACATTTTGCCAATTATTGCTTGAGAAATATGACATGATTAAAAAGAATAATAAAATTTGAAAAAGGAAATTGCTTGCATGCATAAGGAACATGACTCATATAGAAATAACATTGCATGCTTAGAAAAAGATAATAAAATTTTGAAAAAGAATTTTGATGCCATGCTTAATGATAAAGATTCATTAGAAAATAAAATGGCATTCTTAGAAAAAGAAAATGAAGATTTGAAAAATGAGAATATTTCCTTAATGTCTAAATTGAATGTTTTATGTGAAGGGAACACTATTTTGAAGGATAAGATTGATTTGGTGGAAAAACAAAAGGAAATCGTTTTTCAAGAAAATAAATCTTTAAAAAGAAAATTTGTTGAAAAAGAAAAGGATAATGTTTTTCAAAAGAAAAAGAAAAATGATTCTTTATCTCACCATGATTTACATGCCACAACTAATGAGATTAAGAATTTGAAAAATAAGATAGAAAATTTGAGCTCTAATTTGAGTACATGTGCATTCAATCATTCTAAGTTGGAATCTTTGTTTCAAAAGAAACAAGTTCCCCATGCTCATGCACATACACATCATGCTCATGCTTATGTTGCACATCACGATCACAATCACACTCATAAGCATCATGATAGGGTGTACACTTGTACACATTGTGGTCGCAAAGGCCATTTAGCAAAATATTGTTTTGATAAGAAGCATAACTTATATTTTGCTATGTCTAAAGGATTTTGGGTTCCTTATAATAAAGCTAACCCCAAAGGACCCAAGAAAATATGGGTACCAAAACCCCACCTTTTGCTTGTGATGTAGGTGAGGGCTCTCACAAAACGTGAGAGGGATGGTACCTTGGTAGTGGATGCACTTGGACATGATGGATATACTTTGGGTTGCATCGCTATCAAGGAACTTTGGTGGGTCAACCACCATGCTAGGAGCTTTGGAGTTGGTAACAATTTCTAAACTCCTATTTTATTTATGTACATGCTTTTATGTTCATAATATCATTCATAGCATGTTCATGTTTTAAGATTTTATGTGCTTCATGTGGCATTTACATGCTTAAATGTAGAATGCGTCAAAACTTGCATTTATACATATATGTATAGTGAACTACAATTGACTCATATATATTTGGACTTCATGCTCATTTGTATCCACTATATGCATGTGTATAGGCTAGTTTTGATGATTCGGTCATTTATACTTGTTATGCCTATCTTTTTACTTCATGTATATGTGTGTTTAATTCAAATCTAATAAATATACATGTATACCCGTGAGTCTCTAGCTTTCATGCAAATATTTGATAGACTCTTTTACAATTTTGGGATATGTATGTGTATTGTTAGATTTGTATAATTCATACATATACCATGAAGATTGTAGTTTTTAATAAAAATGATTTTGTTTTGATAACAATGATTTCTATGTGATTTGAGCTTCAATGACAACTTTCATGAAAATACTATTTACATAACCTTTGAACACTCATCTTTTATTCAAAAATATATTTATGAGCTTTATGGACTATGAGTGCTTGAATTTTTATGTACTTAGTCTCATTCATGAAAAACATATGATTTGACATATTTGAAGGATCTTTAACTAGTTTTCAAAAACAATTTATACTAGTTATGTATTCTTCAAATAGTTTTTGAGATTGTCACATGATTCAATTTTTCTTAAAATTTAATGCTTCATGATTTGAATATTAGTTTATATGTTAGTTTTTGTCAACACTAGGATTTATACTTGAACATATCATGGGCCTCAAAAAGATCTATTAGTAAGTGTGCTTAAATGCTTATTTGAACCCTTGAAATGTACTTGTATTGCTTAGTTTTGATGATTCATACATATTTAAACTTATGTTCACCTTTTGGATTTGATTTATGATCATGTGCCTTTTATTTCATGTATATGTGTGTTTTGCCAAACCTTAAAATATACATGTATAACTCTTGAGTCTTTTGCCTTCAATGCAAATCCATTCATATAGACTCACTTGAGTTTAAGATATATGTATGTATATTTCATGTATTGTCAAAACATACATATATCTTGACATATAGATTTTGTTTTCAATGATTTAATAAAAAATGTGAGATGATTTTGATGTTTATGATTTTCTAAGGAATATTGTACCTTATTGCCATTTTCATGATGCCATGTTTCACATAACATTAGTACACTCACTTCTTTTGAAACTATTTGGACTTTATAGATTAGAGTGTTTGAGTGTTTGTGTTTCATTGCTATTTCATGAAAATCCTTAGATTTATTCCTTGATAGAAGGATTTCGTACTAGTTGTTAAACACTCTCATTTAACTAGTTCGAATTCTTCATGGGTTGTTAATGCTAAGCTTAATTCAAATCTTATTTTTCAAGCTTATGCATTAGATTTTAAAATGGTATCAATATTTTTTATTTGATATCAAAGAGAAAATTCAAAATTTGTTTTGATAAAATAGAATTAATGATTTTGCTTTGATGAGAAAAATTCAAAATTTTTGATTTGTATTGCCCCTCCTTGACTTCTTTATTTTGACATAAAGGGGGACAAAGTTTGTTGATTTGATTTTACTTTGAACCCTTTGTTGATGATTGACAAAAAGGGGGAGAAGTATTTGTGTTTTTGTTTTGATATATATGCATGATTTCCTTGCTTAAGGGGGAGAAGTATTTGTCCTTCTTACTTAAGGGGAATTAAGATTTATATTTATGCATATGTGTTTTGATTTATGCAAATAGGAGTAAAAAGATTTTGATTTATGCTTGTTGCATCTCCATATTTGCATCCATATTCATGTGCTTCATGATCATATTTATTATTTATTTTGTATGCATGAGTTAAGGGGGAGCTTCTTTGAAGCTTTACTTTAATCCATGCATATATAACGTCATGAGTTTTGTCATCATCAAAAAGGGGGAGATTGTTGGCCCAAAGGCCTATCACCCTAGTTTTGATGATGATCAACTCATGAAGTTATGATTACTAATGATCTTGTGTTTAAATAGTGGCAGATTCATTATCAAGATCTTAGTAGGTGTGGAGCTTCAACAAAGGATTTAAAGACAAGTTGGAAGCTAGCACCGTTGATTCACGAGCCTATGCATCAAGAACACATCTAGAGATGAGCTCGGTGGATTGCATTTAGACCAAGTCAAGAAGATGAGAAGCCTTCAAGTGAAGACTTCAAGAAGATGAAGACTTGTGTCTAGGTATAAGATTTTTATTTGTTTTAGATAAAAATGTAAAGGATAGAATAGATTGGTGGATTGCTCAAGTCTATATCACACACACACTCTTGATAGAACTCTTGATAGAATGTTTTTCATAAAAGATTTTCCTAATTAAGAAAAGATTTTTTATTTGTGATAAAATACAATTTGGTTTTTGGTATTTCATAGTTTACATATCTTATATCCAAAACCATGCTTAGAGCCTATTGTCAAAAACTAGATATTTCATCTTGATTGTGTAGTGGATCATATCCATACACACTATGCTTTTAGAGTATATCTTGTTTTTGTATTTGATGAAAGTTTGGAAAAACATGTTGATATTTCAAAACCAAGTTTAGTGCTTTATGTCAAAACTAGATATGTCATCTTGATTGTGTAGTGGATCATATCCACACACACTATGCTTTAAAGTGTATCTTGTTTTGTATTTGATGGAAATTTGGAAAAACATGTTGTTTTAGAAAAACAGTTTTTATTATGAGCCAATATTTCCAAGTTACAAAAATAGTCAAATCTTCAATAACATGCCTTGATTTTGTGCAAGCATGTTTCTATATCATAAAACTATTTTTGTAGAATTTCTAAGTATTTATGGGATTTTTATTAAGCCAAAAAGACCTATCCTTTAATCCCAAATTTTCAGGTTCTGGCAGTTCTGATTTTTCAGAACTGACAGTGGCCGGTCGACCGGACGTGCACAGCGTGCACGCCTGTGTGCACTGGAGGACGGTCGACCGGACCGGTCGACCGCGTCAGAGAGCTTTGCTCTCGGGAATTATCGGTCGACCAGGCCGGTCGACCGACAGAGAGTTTTCTCTCTTCTCCAGTTGCGCGGTCGACCGGGCCGGTCGACCGGAGGCTGCAACGGTCGGATTTTTGACCGTTGCCGGTCGACCGGACCGGTCGACCGGTAGCTCTGACAGAGCCCAACGGTCAGATTTTCTGGCCTCTATAAAAGGGGTTTTGTCATTGTTTTGAGCCAAGATTTTTGGAGACCTTAGAGCTAGTTTTTCCCAGTCTTTCTGAAGGTTTTTCTCCACAAAATTAGAGTCAATACTTCCAATTAAAAGGAGAGTTTTATCAAGAGAGTGTTAAAGTGATTTCTTGAGTTTTCCATCAAAGCTTTCTTTCCTTGTTTTTTCTCACACTACACTTGAGCTTCCATTGTATATCTATCCTATAGGGAGAGTGTTGTAGTGAGTTTGTAATTGGTGATCAAGTGTTAGATCACCAAAGAGATTTCCTTTGTATTTGAGGAGACGGGCAAGTGTGCTCGTTGGTGGTTAGAGTTCGGTTGTGAACTCTTGGTGGTTTGAGGTGCGGCCTCGGCGAGTCGGTGGACTTGCGTGTGTAAGGGACTTTGGAGTCCGAGAGCTTGTAGGTGTTGCGGCACCGAGGAGAGATCCGGTGGGATCTTACATAGTGGAAATCCTTCGTGTGTCGAAGGCGGGGATGTAGAGTAAGTGTGCTCGAACCTCGAAACATACCCTTGTGTTTGCGATTGCTATCTCTTGCTCTCTTTCTCTTATTGTCTCTTATTTATATCTTGCATTCAATTATTGTCTATCTTTATATGCATGATATTCACTTGTGCTCATATTTGCTATACTTGCTTGGGATTGTTGTTAACACTAGTATTCAACCAAGAGAGCCAACGCGGCACCTCAACCCATTCAAGGGGAATCTAGAGGAGCTTGTCCAGAGCCTCGCAAGGGGAATTCGGCAACACTCTTGTGTTATACATAAGTGTTTAATTAAAAGAAATTTTTATTTGGTCATCTTAGTTTTAATTCCGCATTATTTGTTCATAAGTGACCATTAGATTAGCCATCACCTATTCACCCCCCCTCTAGGTGATCTTACAATGTTAGTATCACACGGACATACATATAAACATTAAAATAACTAGACTACCATGGCGTGGTGAAGCCCGGAGGCTGAGTAGTGGGCCTAGAGGCTAAACGACCATGAAAGGTCGGCCACACATGATATCAAAGTTGTAAAAGAATACATCGCAGGCAGTGTATATGCACAGGTATTTAAACTACACTACATGCATTCGTCACAGATCTAGTATATGTAATCCTAAGCACTTGGCCACATACAAATACCGATACTCACTCAGACTGGTACATATACAACACATAAGCAATCCTACATGTCCACTATAAAGATACAAATCCACAATCCTAAAAACTATACAATTTACATAATTAAATACAATCACCCATCGAACCGGGGAGACCCAGTAAGAGGCGAGAACACTGTTGACACTCTAAAAAAAACCAAGATTCCTAACTGGCCTGAACAATGTCTAACTTGTTGACATCTACAAAAGACAAGCGGCAGACAAGCTGACGACCAATTCTTTATCCATCTCAGAAGGGACGTATCAACAACTTGGACTCTACTGATCCAGTGAAGCAAACAGTAAGCCAAGAAAAGCTCATGAGAAGGCCCAAGCAGGTCCAGAGACACTAAGTTAGCTCAACACTTAGTCTCGCACGAGCCCACGAGATAAGTCTCGCATATGAAGCCAAAGTTGCTTAGCATCACAGGAAGCTCCTTTACAGCCTCGCTGCGATCTAACTTACAACTTCGAACAGAAATGCTCAGTTAATTCCGCAGAGAGTTAGCTTCACTCGAAGCCCCATGCAGCTGCGCAAAAGGGTAATTGGTAGCTTCGCCACAAAGTTATCCAGCTCCGCTGAAGAGCTTTCTTTTAACTTCGCCAAATGCATCTCCCAGCTTCGCCATGAGCTCAACGCAACGACTCCGATGCGGGTCTTTTATGGTCACCTTTGACCAATCAAATCTTTAGATGAGATCAAATCTAATTGAGATTAAATTTGGCAGTTGTTTGCCGTGATCTTTTGACTCTCCCAATCAAGTGAGAAGATCAAGAGATCTCTCAGTTAGTTTGAAAGAATCAAGGGAATATCCCTCATTTAGTAGAGCGGATCAAGAGATCAGCTATTCCTAGCTTCACAGAAGCTGATTCTAGGCTCGCGGCGAGGCTACTTACCGGATGTAAAACAAATTGACCCAATCTGTTTCCAGATTTTCAGGGCGATTATACCCTATTCCTCCTTATAAATAGCCTACCAGGGGCGGGAGCTGAAAAGGAGAAAAAGGGCTCGAAAAAAGAGGAGGAAAAGGGCTCAAAAAAAAGAGGAGAGAGACGGCTAAGGATAGAGATCTACTCTCTTGCTTCTAAGAATTCAGAGAATTACTTCTCTAATCAGGGTGCTAATACCCTAAGATCTTCCTCCCTCTCAAGAAATTTTCAGAACCAGGCGAGAATGAATTCCCAAGCGGAGGCAGCTCGAGAAAGTAACAAGAGGGCTCTACCGACCTTCTGTACTTCGATTTCCCGAACCAAGCGAGAAGGGAATCTCATCAAGCGGCAGTCCGATTGTCCGATCGCTCGTATCAGATTCCTACTGACACACTTTCCCAGAAATCTCAGAGGAGATCTACCTGTAATCTTATTCCTCCAAAGAATTACTTGTAATTTAGCTCCTCGACCCTTTTTTTTGTAAGTTTTCCCCTTTGCAAATCAATGGAAAACAAGATGGCGACTCTGCTGGGGAGTTTATTCTCCACTGCTGAGAATCAAGTGTCGCAATGCGACGATCAGACCTTCGGGTCTACTGCTGAGGCGCTGGCCATTCACTCTGGCCAAGAACCTACACGCGACTGCAAGGAAGTCGGCATAGCCTGAACCCCTCAGGCTAATTCTTCGAAGCAAGTCTCTGTCAAGACAGATAAGGCTCTCCGCAAGCCTACTACGGTTTTCTGGCATAACAAAGAGGGTCAGAATTTTGAGCTTGTTACCTTTGAAAACCTGGTCGTTCATTTCGACCAAGGAAAATTTGAAAAACTCCTCCCTGGAGGTGGTCCAATGCTCCAAGCGCGGAAGCATAGAAAGGTCACAATGGCCAAGGTTTCAGAGCAAAAACCGGACGTGGACTCCTCCCAACTTTTCTCAGCCTCGCGTGTGGCTAGCCAGATTCCCTGCGAACCTAAGTCTCCTCTTCCAAAGAAGATGTGGAGGCTAAAACAGAAAGCTCTATATGAAGCTTTAGGTGCAGCTACGCCACAGGTCTGCCTATCCCGCGAAGATAAATGCAGGATACCTGCCTGCTTCGTTGAGACTATCAGCCGCGAAGCTAAAACGACGACTACACCTTCGCCTAATTCAGGAACGGTAACTCCTCGTGCCAACCTCGTTATCATGAGCGAAGCTACTAATGGCGTGGCAAACACAGCGCCAGTACCACAGGATACGCGCGGAGTTCCCAGCCGCAAGGCTAGAACTAAAGCATCCAGCGGTGCTAACCTCCTTCGCAGTAAGGTAGCAGATAAAGCGCCATAGCGTGCTTCGCCTCCCAGCTCTTCAAGCGCTAAACTCGTTCTTCGCAGCGGAGCTAAGGGATTGTCCCCAAGTGTTGATAGTGGTGCTTATGCAGCTTCAACACCCAAGGGCATTCCCAAAGTTCTTAGCCGCGAAGATAGAGCTAAAACACTATCTAGTGCTAACCACCTCTGCGGTGATGAAAAGAACAAGGCGTCGACCTATGCACAATCCAACACAGCCTCTGTGCTGAGTCGCTTAAGCCCGGCTACATCTGACTTACGAGAGTTCTTAATGAACAAACGGAAGTCAGATTTACTCCAAACTTCTCCCTCTTGTTGTCAGCAAGTGGGAAGTCAGTTGGTGACAGTCCATTCAGTCTATTGCTGGCTGGGACCAAGCCCTCCACTCCTCCAAATCGACGATCAGCTTTTCACCGACTATCACAACAAGCTCCGGTGAAGCATCGCAAAAGGAGCGTATCGCAAGATCTACCAGATTTGCCCTCTGCATCCGTCAATATGATCGGAAGGGGACGAGAGCCGCGTAGAGGAAGACAAGCGCCGCATGTCGCTAACTCTCCTCCTCCAGTTCTCCAGATTCGGATTATAGTCCAGGCTTACGCCAAGTCTTGGTGCACGAAGAAGGCGTCTTCCGAAACACCAGAGCTAGGGTCGCAGCACCCTACAATTATGAATAGCCATCCTCCTCAACCACAGTAACCTCACCAGAATCAATGAGAAGATTATTTCAATGGTCTGATGAGGAGGACTAAGACAGTGGGTATGCCTCTTCAGCAATAGTCAGCTCGATACGAACAGATAGAGCGTCAGTGCATATGGCTGATAACAGTAATGATGACCTCCGCCAACGGTTGGAGCTTAAGAGCAAACCTCTAAGGCTCAGCAAGAAGCCTTAAACAACATTCAGCAGATGCTCGTCCAACTCCTTATTAACCAAATCAACAATGATACCGAGAGTAATCATAATGAGGAGGGACATCATAGCAATGAAAAACTCAAGACTGAAAAGTCAAAGGAAAGTTCTTCTATTGATGTTGAAGTCCTTAAAGGCATCCAAGCTCAGATCGCGTCCTTACCTCAGAGGGACGAACTAAAGAAGGTAGGGGCAGTCCGTCCTTACCTTTGGAATGGGATTTAGTACCATACCCACCAAAGTTCAAGCCACCAACATTACATACGTATGATGGTAAAAGCTCGCCAAACCAGCACATCTACTACTTTCGGTCTCAAACCGGAAATGTTATAGACAATGATGCTATCATGCCAGACTGTTCATTGGCACCCTGAAGGGGGTAGCATTTGACTGGTTCTGAAGCCTCCCGCCGGGCTCCATCAATTCTTGGGTCGACTTAGAAACTCAATTTCTTTCTCGTTTCTACGACGATGATACTGAGGTAACTATGGACAAACTCCTCTCTACCGCACAAAGGATGGGCGAATATGTCCGTGACTACATTGAACGGTTCAGAAACTTGTCTCTGATGTGTCCAACAGGGATGACATTACCCATGCTCTTGCAGACATGTAGGCATAACTTCCTGCACAAAGTGGAGATTCGCATGGGAGCCGTCGAAGCCCATACCTAGAAAGAACTGGTCGAACAAGCTGAGATAGCCGAAAAGTCGGCTAAAAAGTTTGAGCCATCTACCCCTAAAAGCAAATGGGGTGTGAATAATAAGGGGCGCGACGACATGGCGCAGTCTTCCCAAGCTAAAGGCAAAGAGACTATGTCCGTTGAATTATCAGGGGATGTTCATTCGAAGACCAAGCAGAGCGGCTTCAATAGTCAAGGGTCTAAGTTTCCTCCGAAGCAGTACTCCTTCAAAGACGAGCAGGTGTACTCCACAAAGGGAATAAACTGAAGCTGCCAGATGTTCGACGCCCTCACAAAGTGGGACGCACGAACGATCCCAACTATTGCCTCTTTTGTAGGATGGTTCATCATCCTACTAATAAGTGCTTTATCCTTGAGGACAAAATTCAAGCTTTAGTCGATGCCGGAGTTTTGACTCTGAAGTCAGAACAAAAGAAAGTCACCGCGAGCATGGTGACCTCGAGTTCGGCAAAACCCTAAAAGTCACAGTTCCTGATGGGACCTTCCCAATCCCTGAAGCACAGCTAGAAGTAAAGCATTCTTCAGCCAAAACTCAAGAGAGTAAGGGTTTTGTTCCCTTGACATTAGAAACAGGGAAAATCATGTGGATACACCCAGACCTTGTCCAAGATGAACAATGGGATTCGAAGAAATCCAAGTCGAAGGGCAAATCTTGCAATGTTATCTCCATCCTGCCGGATGATGGCAATTCACATCAGCTTCTCTCAGCGATTCTGAAGGGAAAAAGCACACTTGCACGATGCAGGCTGATGTACCTCAGCCGACAGGTACTCGATCCGGAAAATCATACTTAAAACAGTATGAAAAAGCTATTGACGAGACACAACAGCAGACGACGTCAGTACAAATATCCACACCGGCTCCGCTCCCAACAACAGGAAAGAAGAAGCGGAAAGAAGTCCAGTTTGATCATGTCTTGAAGAAGCCTTCAAGTCAAGGACTTGACACATTTTCGCTTGACATGTTGTCCCAGCTGGCTAATAT
This sequence comes from Agave tequilana, assembly GCA_038442645.1. Taxonomy (NCBI): domain Eukaryota; kingdom Viridiplantae; phylum Streptophyta; class Magnoliopsida; order Asparagales; family Asparagaceae; genus Agave; species Agave tequilana. The sequence goes on along the minus strand of JAVJIF010015074.1, from coordinate 60,897 downwards.
CCCAGCTCGTATCACCATACACGAGCTCCTTTTTCTTTCAATGGAGACAAGAGAAGCACTCAGGGATACACTGGCTAACTCAGAATCATTTCTAACATGTATGCCAGAAGTCCCTAAGGATGACACTCAACTTTATTGCTCTGAATGTCACCATGTACAATCGAAAGTGCCTGCTATTACTTTCACAGCTGAGGATATGCATCTTAAAGATAATAAGCACGATCGACCTCTATACTACACCGGATACATTGGTTCGATATGCATTGAAAGTATACAGGTTGATTCAGGATCTGCACTCAGTATCATACCCAAAAGGCTCCTCTACTTCCTTGGCATGCCACTATATCGGTTGTCTGCAACCACTACAATAATATACGGCTTTAATGCAGGGAGTAGTCACCCACTTGGAAAGATCCGACTCCGTTGCCGAATCGAGAGCCTGAAGTCAGAAGTAACATGCTATGTCATTGACGCTGACACGTCATACAATTTGTTACTGGGATGACCTTGGATCCATGCTAACTAGATCGTTCCCTCTACTCTGCATCAGTGCTTCAAGTATGTTGAAGATAATGCAACAGTACGAATTGTCTTCTCTGAGAAGCAACCATTCAAAGGGGTGGAGAACTACTTTACTGATGCTCTCCTATATCAGGAAGTCGACAAAATACCAGAAGAATCATCGCTGGACAACGATGATAGTGGCAATGAGGTAGATTCAGAGTCTGAAGCAGACATGTCAGCTATTTTGGTCAGTGAACCAGTTATAGCGTGTTTTAATAATCCCCAATGTAACACTCTCTCTAAAGATGAGGGCGAATGGGTAATTAATGACAATATTTCCTTTGACTATCCTGTAAGTGTCGAATTGCTGGAATCCATTACGGATAGTTCTCTGCACATGCCCTTACATAAACCAAGTGCATCAAGTACACCTGTAGAATTCATAGAAGTATCCGTTTAGTGGTTCCTCCATCCAAAGAGGGTCAATTACCAATAATATTTGGTAAAGCCCAATTGCAAAGGTCTGCAGCAGCGGATTCAAGTTCAGACTCAGACACCCCATAATTTTTCCATTATGCACGATCAGCGCAGTATATGATGAAAAAATAGGATACAACCTGCAGCATGGGAAGGGCTTGAATTTTGGAAAAGGAAGGCGCGGTTTCCTGCATAATTTTGTGCCAAAAGGAAAGCCGACAAATTACTATGATAACACACGCAGGGGGTTGGGATACGTTACACCTACACCGCCAGCAATGGTTCAATCCGAAGATAACAAACCAATCCCATCACACTCTGCCTCTTCCTCCAAATGGGACTCGGACGTCAGTGTGGGAACGGTATTAAAAAAGCTCACTGTTAATATGACTTCAACCAGCCAATTAGAGCTAGCAGAAGCTACTAATGAGGAACCATGGGCTCAGCAATTGGATCTCCAGTGGGAAAAGCGATTCGAACAACGCGGACCACCTACTGAAGACAAGGTGATCCAGATTAACTTGGGTAGTCAAGATCACCCTAAGCCCATCTTTATAAGTGAAAGCTTATCACTCACAGAAAGAGAAGAATTGATGATACTTGTAAAGGAGTATATAAATGTCTTTGCATGGAACTACAAAGACATGCCCGGACTTGATCAAGTAGCCATGCATCGTCTGAACATCAGACCTGATGCCAAGCCAGTCAAGCAGCAGCAATGCCGGTTTTGCCCGAACATTATGAAGGCTATTGAAGTCGAAGTTCATAAGCTCATTGCATGCGGCTTCATACGGGAGGAACAACATCCAGATTGGGTTGCTAATATCGTTCCCGTCCTCAAAAGAATGGGCAAACATGGATCTGCATCGACTACCGTGATCTCAATACAGCTGTCCTAAAGACGAATTCCGTTGCCCATCACCGATGTCATGATTGACAATACCTATGGATTCGAAAGAATGTCTTTCATGGACGGCTTTCCAGGGTACAATCAAATTAAGATGTATCTAGAGGATAAAAAACATACTTCATTCCGAACACCGTTGGGGATATACTGTTATACCGTGATGCCCTTCGGACTAAAGAACGCGGGAGCAACTTATCAACGGGCAATGAGTATGATTTTCCGTGATCTCCTCCGAAAAACAGTAGAATGTTATATCGACGACATTGCTGTCAAAAGCCGCAATAAGAATGACCATCTTCGTGACTTGAGAACGATGTTCGACATAATGCGGGCTCATCGACTGAAGATGAATCCGACAAAATCCTTCTTGGGGTTTCGAGTGGCAAGTTCCTTGGATTTATTATTGTAATTACCTAGAGGGGGGTGAATAGGTGATGGCTAATCTAATGGTCAATTAGTGCGGAATTAAAAAACTTATTTAATGCAAACTAAAACTTCTAGAACTAAACACCACGTATAACACAAGAGTGTACCCGGATTCCCCGTGAAGGGCTCTGGACTAACTCTTCAAGATTCCTCTAAATAAGAGTTGAGGTGCAGCGTTGGCTCTCTTGGTTGAATACTAGTGTTAGCAAACACACCCCAAGCATATAACAATATGGGCACAAATATATATCAAGCATATAAAGATGAAAGCAATAAAAGCATGTAAGATATAAACAAGTAAGAGATAGAGAAAGAGCAATCGCAAACACGAGAGATTTGTTTCAAGGTTCGAGCACACTTGCTCTACGTCCCCGCCTTCAACACTATGAAGGATTTCCACTAAAATCGATCCCACCGGATCACTTGGTGCTGCAACACCTACAAGCTCTTTGGACTCTCTAGTCCCTCTCTTGTTCCCGCAAGACACACCGCAAGCTTACTAGCTCGCTGAGGCCGCACCTCAAACACCGAGTTCACACGCGAACTCGAAACACCGCGAACTCGCAGGTCCGCCTCCTCAAATACAAAGATGAAACTTTGGTGATCACAACACTTTGATCACCTAAAATCCTCTCACAACAAATATCCCTATTGGTAAATATAGCAATGGATAGCTCAAGTGTTTGTGTGAGAAAACTAGGATTGAAATGGTGGAGGAAAACTCAAGAATCACTTTTAAAACACTTTTAATAAACACTCTTTTGATTTGGAAATGTAGCTCTAAAACATGTGAATATAACCACTGAAATGGGTATGCAAAACTAGCCCAAAACTCTTCTCAAAATCTTGTACAAAACAGCCCCCAAAAATCCCAATTTATAGGGCTAGAAAAACTAGCCGTTGGGAGCCAGGTTGGCCTGTCGGTGGACCGCCCGGTCGACCAGCTAACAGTCAGAATTCTGACCGTTGAGCCAGCGGTCGACTGGCCGGTCGACCGTGGCAAGGATACAGAGAGCTATGCTCTCTGCCGGTCGACCGCCCGGTCAACCGGGGCCGTTTCCAGAGAGCAGCTACTCTCTGGCAGTCGACCGTGCAGTCGATCGGCCCATCCTGTGCACTTCTGTGCACGTCGTTCGACCGCTCCGGTTGACCGGCTCCTGGTTCGGTCGACTGGTGGTCGACCGCCAGAGCCTGGCAGGCCAAATTAGGGATTTAAAAGTTGGGTGTAATTAAAAATAAAATCCCATAAATTCACGAAAAATCTACAAAAATAGTTTCAGTATTATATTTTGATATACAAACATATTTGAGCAAGATCAAAACATGTTACAAACAATTTGAACTATTTTTGTAACTTAGAAATTTTGGCTAAAAACAAAAACTGTATTTTTTCAAAATAGATTTTTCCAAAACTTCTCCAAATACAAAAACAAGATATTTTAAACTCTTTTAAAGTATAGAGTGTATGGATATGATCCACTACACATACATAGTGAAATATGTAAATCACCTAGAGGGGGGTGAATAGGTGATGGCTAATCTTATGGTCACTAAATGCGGAATTAAAAACTTATTACACTAAACACCACGTATAACACAAGAGTGTAGCCGAATTCCCTGTGAAGGGCTCTGGACTAACTCCTCAAGGTTCCTCTAAATAAGAGTTGAGGTGCCGCGTTGGCTCTTGGTTGAATACAAGTGTTAGCAAACAATCCCCAAGCATATAACAATTAAGCTCACAATGTATATCAAGCATATAAAATGAAAGCAATAAAAGCATGCAAGATATAAACAAGGGTAAGAGATAGAGAGTGAGCAATCGCAAACACGGGATATTTGTTTCGAGGTTCGAGCACACTTGCTCTACGTCCCCGCCTTCACACTTGAAGGATTCCACTAAAAACCGATCCCACCGGATCACTCGGTGCCGCAACACCTACAAGGCGAGTTCACACTTAAACTCCTTGGACACTCTAGTCCCTTACACACCGCAAGCCCACAAGCTCGCCAAGGCCGCACCTCAAACACCGAGTTCCCACTAGAACCCGAAACAACGCGAACACACACGTCCGCCTCCTCAAAGCAAAGAAAGAACTCTTGGTGATCTAACACTTTGATCACCAACAAATACTCTCACAATAACACTCCTATATGATGAATATATCAATGGATGCTCAAGTGTTTGTGAGAAAAACAAGGATGGAATTTGTGGAAGAAAACTCAAGAAAATCACTTTTAAACACTCTTAATAACTCTCCTTTTGATTGAAAATATTTGGATCTAAAACTTGTGGATATAACCACTGAAATGAGTGGGAAAAACTAGCCCAAAACTCTTCTTAAAATATTGTATAAAACAGCCCCCAAAAGCCCCAATTTATAGAGCTAGAAAAACTAGCCGTTGGAGCCCGGTTGGCCTGTCGGTCGACCGGCCAATGGTCAAAAATCTGACCGTTGTGCCAGCGGTCGACCGGCCGGTCGATCGTGGCCAGGATACAGAGAGCAGACTCTTTGTCCGGTCGACCGGCCCGGTCGACCGGGGCTTTCCAGAGAGCAGAAGCTCTCTGCGGTCGACCGGGTCGATCGACCGGCCCTCCAGCCAGAACTGGCGTGCACTTCTGTGCACATCGGTCGACCGTCCCGGTCTACCGACTTCAAGCTCGGTCGACCGGTCCGGTCGACCGACAGAAGCCAGGTCAGGTTAAATTAGGGATTTAAAAGGTTGGCTTTTTGGCTTAAATAAAATCTCAAAAATTCACGAAAAATCTACAAAATTAGTTTTAATATTATACTTTGATAATCAAACATGCTTGAATAAAATCAAGACATGTTACAAACAATTTGAACTATTTTTGTAACTTAGAAATTTTGGCTAAAAACAAAAACTGTATTTTTCCAAAATTGATTTTTCTAAAACTTCTCCAAATACAAAAACAAGATATTTTAAACACTTTAAAATATAGAGTGTATGGAAATGATCCACTACACATACATGGTGAAATATCTATGTTTTTGACATTTAAGCTCTAAATTTGATATTGGTTAAAACATATAAACTTTGAATTCCAAAAACCAAACATGTATTTTTCTAAAAGAAAACTCTTTTGTATTTTTCAAAATAAAAATTATTTTATGAAAAACTTATCTAAATCAAGAGTGTATGTGTGTAAGATATACTTGAGCAATCCACCAACTATTCTATCCTTTACATTTTATCTAAAATAAAATCTTATAAAAACAAACCTAGACACAAGTCTTGATCTTGAAGGTCTTCACTTGAAGTCTTCACATCTTCTTGACTTGGTCCAAACTTGATCCATAGAGCTAGACTCCTCTTGAGTACTTGATGTGGTATTAATGCACAAGCTCTTGAATCAAACCGTGTTAGCTCCAAAACTTGACTTTAAATCTTTTGTTGAAGCTACACACCTACTATGATCTTGATCACAAATCTGAAACTAAATAAACACAAGATCATTAGTATTATAACTACATGAGTTGATCATCATCAAAACTAGAGTGATGGGCCTTTGGGCTAACAAAATATCTATATTTTGACAATAAGCACTAAACATGGTTTTGGTTGATATGTATACTTTTGAATTCCAAAAACCAAACCGGTATTTTTCAAAAAGAAAACTCTTTTGTATTTTTCAAAATAAAAATTCTTTTATGAAAAACTCATCTAAATCAAGAGAGTGTGTGTATATGATATACTTGAGCAATCCACCAACTATTTTATCCTTTACATTTTAACTAAAAACAAAATCTTATAAAACAAACCTAGACTCAAGTCTTGATCTTGAAGGTCTTCACTTGAAGTCTTCTCATCTTCTTGACTTGGTCCAAACTTGATCCAACGAGCTAGACTCCTCTTGAGTACTTGATGTGGTCTTGATGCACAAGCTCTTGAATCAAACCGTGTTAGCTCCAAAACTTGACTTTAAATCTTTTGTTGAAGCTACACACCTACTAAGATCATGATCACAAATCTGAGACTAAACAAACACAAGATCATTAGTACTATAACTACATGAGTTGATCATCATCAAAACTAGAGTGATGGGCCTTTGGGCCAACAATTGTTACATCAAAAGGAATCCATTGACTCAGACAAAGTCAAGGCCATTCAGAGCATGCACCCACCTAAGAATCTCAAAGAACTTAGAGGCCTACAAGGTAGACTGGCTTATATCAGAAGATTCATCGTAAATCTCTCAGGCCGCTGTCAATCGTTCACCCGACTCATGAAAAAGGGTGTCTCTTTTGTATGGGATCAAGCCTGTCAAGAAGCTTACGAAGATATCAAAAGATATTTCACAAAACCTCCTGTTTTAGTAGCTCCCACATCAGGAAAACCGTTCCTGCTTTATGTGAAAACTATGGACCATTCTTTCGGTGCTCTGCTTGCTCAAAAAGATGATAACGGTCACGAACAAGCTATTTACTATCTGAGCAGGACTCTGATAGGGGCGGAATCTCGCTATAATCCTATTGAGAAAGAATGCTTAGCTCTTGTCTTTGCTATTCAGAAGACACGATATTATTTGGTCGGCCAAACTATACATGTCATTTTCAGAGTGAATCCTTTGCATCTTCTCATGACGAAACCAGGATCACTGAATTCTAGGTTAGCTAAGTGGGCCCTCCTTTTGTCTCAGTACGACATGCTCTTTATCCCTCAGAAGGCGGTTAAAAGACCAGGCACTTGCAGAGTTCTTGACTGCTCATCCGGCTCTGGAAAGCTCAAAACTTCATGAAGATATTCCAGATGAAGTCTTCGAATCTAATATAACTTTAGAGGATGAAGTTTGGCAGATGTTCTTCAATGGAGCCTCATGAATAGGCCCTAAAGGCAAGATCATTGCCAGTGTGGGGGTTGTGTTTATCTCTCCACAAAACCATGTCCTTCCTAGAGCATTTTCTCTGACGGAATGATGCTCCAACAATGTGGCAGAATACAATGCTCTACTTATTGGCCTTCAGCTCGCTCATGAAATGGGGATACGCTACCTTGAAGCTTATGGCAATTCAAAACTGATTGTCAATCAGGTTAAAGGTGAATATGAGGTCCGTCACGAAGATTTGGTATCTTATTATCACGCAGTCATCAAAATAGCTAATTTATTTGATGGCTTTTACATCAGTCATGTGTCTCAATCCCAGAACGCTAGGGCCGATGCTCTGCTGCATTAGCAATAATGCTAGCCTTGCCAGTCGACACCAAGTATCACCTTACAGTGGCGACTCGACACCTTGTCTGCTCTAAACATATGTTGAGAACCAAAGAGGTCTATAATATCTCGACAGATCTTGAACAGAGAGATTGGCAATTTTCCCTTATCGACTATGCTTTGTATGGTTTGCTACCGGATAACCCTAAAGAAGCGGCATCTATCAGGCGAAGGTCTCTCCGCTTTTACTATGATCCAACTCTGAAGACACTTTACTGTCGTTCATACGACGGTATCCTCCTCCGTTGCCTTTCTAATTTAGAAGCACAGAAAGTGCTTAAAGAAGTGCACGACGGCATTAGCGGAGCTCATCAGCCAGGTCCAAAACTCAAGGACCGATTGCACAGGCTTAGATATTATTGGCCAACCATGATAGTCGATGCCATCCAATATGCACGGAGGTGTAAGGCCTACAAAATTCATGCGGACTTCATACATCAGCCTCCAGAGTTGCTTCATCCAACTGTTACTTCATGGCCATTTGAAGCTTGGGGAATCGATGTCGTAGGGCCGATCAGCCCCTCCTTAATGAGAGGTCACCGGTTTATCTTAGTAATAACTGATTACTTTTCAAAGTGGACAGAAGCTATACCACTGGTGGAAGTTAAAACTTCTAACGTGGTTAATTTCATCAAACACCATGTCATCCATCGATTTGGTGTCCCTAGGCGGATCATCCATGATAACGGTCCCCAATTTGCAAGCCAGGTATTCTATCGGTTTTGTGATAAATACCAAATTCAAAATGTGGTTTCAACTGCTTATAATCCCGCCGCTAATGGCTTGGCGGAAGCATTCAACAAGATAATCATTAAGCTACTCAAAAAGTTCGTTTCCTCAAATAAGCGAGACTGGGATGAGAAGCTTAGTGAATGTCTTTGGGCTTACCGAATAACAATTCGGACCCAAACAGGTAATATACCTTTTTCCCTAGTATACGGGTGCGAAACAGTCATACCGTTAGAAATTCAGATGCTGTCATTACGAATCGCTTTGATGACTAACATGACAAAAGAGGACAATGATCGATTTTAACTCTAGGAGCTCGAAGCCCTAGATGAGAAGCGGTTATAAGCTCAGCAACACATTGAGTTGTATCAAGCCCAGATCTCAAAAGCCTTCAATAAGAAAGTTAAGTAAAGAGTCTTCTAGAAAGGAGATTTGGTTTTAACCGTCAGACGACCGATGATCATGACGCACAAAACCAAAGGCAAATTATAGCCCAAATGGGAAGGACCGTTTGTAATAGAAATAGTCTATTCAAACGGGGCATATCGCCTTATGACTTCAGATGGTGATTTACTCATGATGCTGATCAATGATAAGTTCTTAAAGAAGTATTATCCTTGATAGGATCCTTCTCATGATCGAGTTAACATTACACCTCTGATCAAGACCTTCAAATCCAAGATATGCAGAAGGAGCGCTCCTCTCTTTCTCTAAACGAGATCATACGACCATAAACTAATATCGAGTTGATCGTACACTGGTTGTCTCAAAGAAGAATCAAGGTTACGAATACAGTAACCAAATAATCCAACACCTCTAATGGTTAAGGATAGAGGAAAATGTTGGTCTTTAAGCCCAACATGAGTTCTTGACAACTCATCATATTGAGTGGAATAGCATGGCTAGCCCGACTCAAACGGTGTTGGTAAAGACATACCAAATCCGTTGACAGCTGAGGATTTGCTAAAAATCCTAAGGGACCTGTTCCCATTTGATTCCGCAGTTAAGGATAGAGGAAAATGTTGGCCTTTAAGCCCAACATGATTCCTTAACAACTCATCATGCTGAGGGGAATAGCATGGCTAGCCCGACTCAAACGGTAGTTGGTAAAGGCATACCAAATCCGTTGACGGCTGAGGATTTGCTAAAAATCCTAAGGGACCTGTTCCCATTTGATTCCCTCTCCAGAATCACTTACCAATTCCCATCCATGGAATGGTAAAACCACATATAAAGGTATTCATATCCCTTGCAAAATGATAAGTCTAACCTATCATGTTAACACTAAACCTCTGATGGCAAGACCATAATCTACTCCCCAACGAATAAAACCAATATCCCCAGTGAATAAACCCCGCTTGTCATTCTCTTCAACAAAACAACAGGTCCACTCAAATTACTGTTATGTTCAAGCACCTCTAACAGTAAATGAATCCTTGTCAAGTTAATATCACATCTCTAGCAAGTTGCTTTACAAGTCCCCACAAAGCTCTCTGATACATGATCTTCTATGGGACTCATTTCCTAACTCCCCAGTGAGTCTCTGATAATTAGTCCTCAGTAGACTTTTCTGGTTGTCACGTTATACCTCTGACAATTTTTTCCAAATAACATTCGAAGGAGATATCAAAATCTTCATGGAATTGATAATCAAGTCTTATTCCCCCAGTGGAATTATTTCTTTGTCATCATGTCCACTTCGTCACCTCTGAATGACAAAATTTCAAGCTTGGTGGCTTCTCAATCGGTTATGTCCTTGTTACCTCTGAGCCGACAGATAGCCAAGTCTCATCTTTCAGTCCAGTAGGGACTATTCCTTTGTCATCATGTCTAGTTCGTCACCTCTGAATGATAAAATTTCAAGCTTGGTGGCTTCTCAATCGGTTATGTCCTTATTATCTCTGAACCGACAGATAGCCAAGTCTCATCTTTCAGTCCAGTAGGGACTATTCCTTTGTCATCATGTCCAGTTCGTCACCTCTGAATGACAAAATTCTGATCTTGGTGGCTTCTCAATCGGTTATGTCCATGCTACCTCTAAACCGACAGATAGCCAAGTCTAATCTTTCAGTCCAGTAGGGACTATTTTTTTGTCATCATGTCCAGTTCGTCACCTCTGAATGACAAAATCCTGAGCTTGGTGGCTTCTCAATCGGTTATGTCCATGCCACATATGAACCGACAGATAGCAAAGTCTCATCTTTCAGTCTAGTAGGGACTATTCCTTTGTCATCATGTCCAGTTCGTCACCTCTGAATGACAAAATCCTGAGCTTGGTGGCTTCTCAATCGGTTATGTCCATGCTATCTCTGAACCGACAGATAGCCAAGTCTCATCTTTCTGTCCAGTAGGCACTATTTCTTTGTCATCATGTCCAGTTCGTCACTTCTGAATGACAAAATCCTGAGCTTGGTGGCTTCTCAATCGGTTATGTCGATGCTACCTCTGAACCGACAGATAGCCAAGTCTCATCTTTCAGTCCAGTAGGGACTATTTCTTTGTCATCATGTCCAGTTCGTCACCTCTGAATGACAAAATCCTGAGCTTGGTGGCTTCTCAATCGGTTATGTACTTGTTACCTCTGAACCGACAGATAGCTATGTCTCATTTTTCAGTCCAGTAGGGACTATTTCTTTGTCATCATGTCCAGTTTGTCACCTCTGAATGACAAAATCCTGAGCTTGGTGGCTTCTCAATCGGTTATGTCCATGCCACCTCTGAACCGACAGATAGCCAAGTCTCATCTTTCAGTCCAGTAGGGACTATTCCTTTGTCATCATGTCCAGTTCGTCACCTATGAATGACAAAATCCTGAGCTTGGTGGCTTCTCAATCGGTTATGTCCATGCCACCTCTGAACCGACAGGTAGCCAAGTCTCATCTTTCAGTCCAGTAGGGACTATTCCTTTGTCATCATGTCCAATTCGTCACCTCTGAAGGACAAGATCCTGAGCTTGGTGGCTTCTCAATCGGTTATGTTCATGCTACCTCTGAACTGACAGATAGCCAAGTCTCATCTTTCAGTCCAGTAAGGACTATTCTTTTGTCATCATGTCCAGTTCGTCACCTCTGAATGACAAGATCCTGAGCTTGGTGGCTTCTCAATCAGTTATATTCATGCTACCTCTGAACCGACAGATAGCCAAGTCTCATCTTTCAGTCCAGTAGGGACTATTTCTTTGTCATCATGTCCAGTTCGCCACCTCTAAATGACAAAATCCTGAGCTTGGTGGCTTCTCAATCGGTTTTGTTCTTGTTACCTCTGAACCAACAGATAGCCAAGTCTCATCTTTCAATCCAGCAGGGACTATTTCATTGTCATCATGTCCAGTTTGTCACCTCTGAATGACAAAATCCTGAGCTTGGTGGCTTCTCAATTGGTTATGTCCATGCTACCTCTGAACCGACAGATAGCAAGTCTCATCTTTCAATCCAGTAGGGACTATTTCTTTGTCATCATGTCCAGTTCGTCGCCTCTAAATGATAAAATCCTGAGCTTGGTGGCTTTTCAATCGGTTATGTCCATGCCACCTCTGAACTGACAGATAGCCAAGTCTCATCTTTCAGTCCAGTAGGGACTATTCCTTTGTCATCATGTTCAGTTCATCACCTCTGAATGACAAAATCCTGAGCTTGGTGGCTTCTCAATCGGTTATGTCCATGCTACCTCTGAACCGACAGATAGCCAAGTCTCATTTTTCAGTCCAATAGGGACTATTTTTTTGTCATCATGTCTAGTTCGTCACCTCTGAATGATAAAATTTCGAGCTTGGTGGCTTCTCAATCGGTTATGTCCTTGTTACCTCTGAACCGACAGATAGTCAAGTCTCATCTTTCAGTCCAGTAGGGACTATTCCTTTGTCATCATGTCCAGTTCATCACCTCTGAATGATAAAATTTCGAGCTTGGTGGCTTCTCAATCGGTTATGCCCTTGTTACCTCTGAACCGACAGATAGCCAAGTCTCATCTTTCAGTCCAATAGGGACTATTTCTTTGTCATCATGTCCTGTTCGTCACCTCTAAATGACAAAATCTTGAGCTTGGTGGCTTCTCAATCAGTTATGTCCATGCGACCTCTGAACCGACAGATAGCCAAGTCTCATCTTTCAGTCCAGTAGGGACTATTTCTTTGTCATCATGTCCAGTTCGTCACCTATGAATGACAAAATCCTGAGCTTGGTGGCTTCTCAATCGGTTATGTCGATGCTACCTCTGAACCGACAGATAACCAAGTCTCATCTTTCAGTCTAGTAGGGACTATTTCTTTGTCATCATGTCCTGTTCGTCACCTCTGAATGACAAAATTTTGAGCTTGGTGGCTTCTCAATCGGTCATGTCCAGTTCATCACCTCTGAACTGACAGATACCCAAGTTTCATCTTTTAGTCCAGTAAGGCCTATTTCTTTATCAAATCATTTCTCAAATGTGTAACTAACCCTATCAGTTTATCACCACTGATTAGATTAGTTATACTGTTATTCCGTTTCCTTTTGAGAATGGTGATACAACTTGAAAGTTGGAAATACAACAGAGGAGTCAAATAAAATTACTTTTTATTGATTCTAAAAGAGGGATACATGGATGCACAGATTACAAGCTACGAGGATGCATCATAGGACTTGATCCGTTCTTCAAGAGTGGCCAGCCTATTCTTCCTCTCCTCAACAGCTCTGATAAGCAACTACCAACCCCTTCCCAAAATGGATCATCTCGGATAAGCAACTGCCAACCTCTTTTTTGAACGCATATCAGCTATCCCAGTATGTTCCTCCTGCTTATGGTCAAAGCTTCAACTTGAAAATCAAGAAGCAGGTTTCTAGTCTCTTTCATCAAGACAAAATACTGGCGAGCACAGTTCGCTGCAATGCAAACTGAAAACAAGTTAGCATTAAATCAAAAGAAAACTACAAAGATGAAATGCTAAGTCAAATTCTTTGGGTGAAGCGATTTATATCCGATCCAGTTGTGCTTTAAGGATGGATTTCAGTTAAGCAAAGGATAGCCTCTCTCGCACAGTGATGATGGGCTGGCTCAGTATGAGCCAAGTCCTAACCTCGCCTATATGGCTGGGCCAGACTGGCCCAGAGGGACGCAGTCTTGACCCCACCTATATGGCAAGACCGGCTCAACCTTGAAGAGGCCAAATCCTAAGCCTTACCTGCATGGCAAATTTAACAAGCAGACTTAACAGGTCAAGGCAGCGACCCTGTATGAAAAAAAGCGAGGATGCTAGGTTCGCCGAGAAGCTGAAAAATATGACTGAAACCCTTTTCTGAAAGTCAACCAAATGCAAAGATCAAGGGAATTTAATCCCTAAGATAACTGCTAAAGCTAAGGGAGATGACTCCCTAAAAGTCACCGGATGACCGCGACTCACCAGCTCTTGGCCGGTTAGTGATCAGAGTGGACGCTCCCACAATTCCAGAGATCTGAGTCGCCTTTTCTGGGCAACGAGGGGATGTCATGAACAGACTGTTTCTCTGAAAAGGACTTCAAGTGTCCTATTTATAGGCCTCATGACCTGACCATGCCGCTGCTGCTTCAAGCCTAGAAGCGCGGGCGAAGTTAAATCATTTAAATGCTTAGCCTCGAGAAAGGGAACAATCTCCCTAGTTAGAGGTTATTCCAACCTCGGAAAAGGGAATAATCCCTCTCGTAACTCGCCAAAAAGCATTTAGCCTCGGGAAAGGAATGTTGTTCCAAACACCGAGTTAATGCGAAGTTACCCAGACGCGAAGCCACCCAAACGCGTAGCTACCCAGAATCGCGAATCTTCACAATTCCTTGACAAACTTATTCCAATCCGGAAGCAGGATTGAAAGCGAAGCTGAACTCAACCACTATGGCGACGTTCGCATTTCACATACCATCAATCAAAGCAGTTCAAAGTATTTTGGAGTCTGAATCATTTCATTGCAGACTTACAAAAACTTTGAAGGGGGTCTTGTTGACACTCTAAAAAAACAAGATTCCTAACTGGCCTGAATAATGTCTAACTTGTTGACATCTACAACAGACAAGCGGCAGACAAGCTGATGACCAGTTCTTTACCCATCTCAGAAAGGACGTATCAACAACTTGGACTCTACTGATCCAATGAAGCAGACAGTAAGCCAAGAAAAACTCGTGAGAAGGCCCAAGCAGGTCCAGAGACGCTAAGTTAGCTTAATACTTAGTCTCGCACGAGCCCATGAGGTAAGTCTCGCATAAGAAGCCAAAGTTGCTTAGCATCGCAGGAAGCTCCTTCACAGCCTCACTGCGAGCTAACTTACAACTTCGCACAGAAATGCTCAGTCAACTCCACAGAGAGTTAGCTTCACTTGAAGCCCCATGCAGTTGCGCAAAAGGGTAATTGGTAGCTTCGCCACAAAGTTATCCAACTCCGCTGAAGAGCTTTCTTTAAACTTCGCCAGATGCTTCTCCCAGCTTCGCCATGAGCTCAACGCAACGACTCCGCTGCGGGTCTTTTATGGTCACCTTTGACCAATCAAATCTCTAGATGAGATCAAATCTAATTGAGATCAAATCTAATTGAGATCAAATTTGGCAGTTGTTTGCCATGATCTTTTAACTCTCCCAATCAAGTGAGAAGATCAGGGGAGATCTCTCAGTTATTAGGAAAGAAACAAGGGAGTATCCCTCATTTTGCAGAGCGGATCAAGAGATCAACTATTCCTAGCTTCACAGAAGCTGATTCTAGCCTCGCGACGAGGCTAATTACCGGATGTAAAACAGATTGACCCAATCTGTTTCCAGATTTTTAGGATGATTATATCCCTATTCCTCCTTATAAATAGCCTACCAGGGGCGGGAGCTAAAAAGGAGAAAAAGGGCTCGAAAAAAGAGAGGAGAGAGACCGCTAAGGAAAGAGATCTACTCTCTTGCTTTCAAGAATTCAGAGAATTACTTCTCTAATCAGGGTGCTAATACCCTAAGATCTTCCTCCCTCTCAAGGAATTTTCGGAACCAGGCAAGAAGGAATTTCTAAGCGGAGGCAGCTCGAGAAGTAACAAAAGGGCTCTACCGACCTTCTGTTCTCCGATTCCCCGAACCAGGCGGGAAGGGAATCCCATCAAGCGACAGTCTGATTGTCCGATTGCTCGCATCGTCAAAGAGATAAAGTGATCATGCGCTGATCAGATTTCTACTGGTACACTTTTCCAGAAATCTCAGAGGAGATTTACCTGTAATCTTCTTCATGCAAAGAATTACTTATAATTTAGCTCCTCGACCCTTTTTTTTGTAAGTTTTCCCCTTTGCAAATCAATGGAAAATAAACACTCGCCTAAAAATCTTCGAAAAATATCATAAAATCCAAAATCCCAGAAAACACGTGCCACAGGCCACCAATAAATATAATAAAATATATTATAAATAGTTAGATAGAGAATGAGAGAGAGGAGAGAGAAAAGAGAAGAGAAGAGAGAAGAGAGGGGGGCAGCAGCCCTTGCTCACACATAAGGGGAGGAGTCGTGGGGCCCCGGCCCAGGTGGGGCCCAGGCTTGGCCAGGGAGGCCACACCAGCCGCGCGCTAGCCCTGGTGGCCGATGGTGGCAGCGATCCACTTAAGGAGAATAGGGAAGTGGTGAAGGGAGGTTTTGATGGGGGAGATGAAATTGGTGAGGGAGATGGTGGATTTAGAGATGAGGGAGGAAGGAGGATGTTGTTGATGGTGAAGTAGATGGGTGGTGATGGTGTTGATGATGGTGGAGGAAGTGGAGGTGGTGGTTATGATGGAATTGTTGGTGTTGGTGGTGATTATGGTGGAATTGGTGGTGATGGTTGTGGGGATGGTGATGTTGATGAAGATGATGATGAAAGGAGGGTGATGGAGTGGATGGTTGAGTGGAGGATCGGCCATGGATGACGCCAGAGCTGGCCTTGGCTTGGTGGTGGTGCCGATGGCTCCTTAGAGGTGAGAGGAGGGATAGTGAGAGATAGATAAGAGAGGGGGAGAATGAAATTAGAGTAAAAGAGAGTGAGATTGGGAGAGAATTTGAGAAAAAAAGAGAGAGCGGAAGAATTTGGGAGGAAATGGAGGAGGAAAGGGGTTGTGCTGTCGTTCGCCAGGGGAGAAGGAAGAAAGAAAAAGAAAAAGGAAGAGAAGAAAGAAGAAGAAAAATATATAGGAGAAGGGAGAGATATTTTGGAGGGGAGTTGTGTGAAGAAGAAAAATAAGAAAAGAAAAAGGAAAGAAAAAGAAAAGGAGAGGAAAAAAGGAGTGGAGGAGAAAAAACAGAAAAGAAGAAAAAAAGGAAAAAAAAGATAATATTTATATGAAATTCTGAACTCGGGAAAACAATGAAAATACCAGAAAAGTCTGAAAAATAGAGTAACCCAGAAAGAGCTTCAAAAATTTTTAAAAATAGAAAATATTATTTTAAGGATTTTGGTAAAATTAGATTCAAGAAATTCAGTCTGATTTTCAATATAAAAATTCTGGAATCAACCATCGATAGGTCGGATTTTGATAAATTCTGAAAAATCTCTAAAAACTCTCAGAGAAAAAACATCATCCTAAAAAATAATATGAAATCAGATTTAGAAAATTTAATCTGGTTTTTGAGTTAAAATCCTGGAATCAGCCGGTAATACCGCCCGACACCAAATCTGATTAAGTTTTGATAAATTCAGAAAAATCTCTAAAAACATATTAAAATAGAAAATGTGATTCTAAAAAATAATGTGAAAGCAGATTTTAGAAATTTAACTCTATTTGTGAACTAAAAATTTGGTAATTGATCAGCGGCACCGGCCGATACCGGTTTTGAAGATTTTGCAATTTAATTCTGAAAAATTTCAAAAATTCATTAAAAATCTAAAATATTAAAAAATAATATTTAAAACTGAAGCTGGTCAAATTGATTATCAAAAATGTTAAATTGATTAGTATACTGGGATCGGGTCCTCGGTTTCTACTCGGGATGATTCTGAATCCAGGAATCCAAATAACAAACGGTGATATAAATAATCATAGAACAAAATTATATACGAGGGAAAATCAAAAGAATATGTTCAAAAAATCAGAGTACATATCTGAGTACGTATCCTAGGAACGGGGTGTTATATATTCCATTCACCTAACAAAAATTTCGTCTTCGAAATTTCGATAAGGGAAAGATGAACACAAAACGATAGGGATAAGGATTATACCAACTAAGATATTAACAACTAGGGATAAAACTCCTGACTGCCTGAATAAACGTCTTGAAACTTAGACGCCTTCTGCACTTCCTGCCGTATATAATTTCAGAGGATACCATATTCAATACGGGTTTGATAACTGTAAATAAGAGAATTCTGCCTGACGAAGATAAATAGGAATTTAAATGGTCTGAATATAAGAAGAGTCCCTAACTCTTCTGAAGTCTTTAACATAATGGTGATCTGAATCCCGTGTCTCTGTCCGACACAATAATAACTAGAATACCGCGTAGCTAAACTATCTCCTTCATATGATTAACTGCCAGAAGTTCAGTGGACTGACCCTACTCTGAAACATATGAAGTGAGCTGACATTAGAATTGACCAAACTTTAATTATCTGAATTCTGCTAGAATTGACGTAGATAACTTCTTTCTGAAATGACATAACCCAAGAATACTATACTTAACCGTTCAGACTTATGCTACTCTGCTGTGCGTGAAGCTGTTCCCGATGAAGAGTCTGTAATAAGATAGATATTCTGCCTAATCTCTTTTACTCTGGAAGTAGACTATAATATCATAGATAAGGAAAACCTGATAAACTGATCATAGATAATAAATGAAGAACTGACTGAAATTATTTTGAATACTATACGTCGATCACTCTGAAAGACACAACCGAGGATATAGATAACCACCTTTTGAATGATATCCTGACTATAGATTAAATGTTTAGAAAATACCAAGTTCCTACAATGTTGGCCGACTAGATCGTCAATAAAGATTTTGACAAGTTTGTTCAGATGCAGTGAGAAAACCCGGTTCACTAAGTCCATGCAACATGTTTGGCGGGAGAAATCTGGGAATGAGGTTAGTGATGCTAAACTCTGACAGAACTAGCCAATGTCTAGGTGAGGTCATTGTATAACACAGTGCCAGGCACTTAGCGCTAGGGTGCGACAGAGCTAATGCTCAGCAAGGCTTGCACTTGGCGAAGCTCATGCGGTGAAGTCAGCGCGTAACACAGTGCTAAATGCTAAACGTCAGGGTGCAGTAAAGCCCACGTCTGGTTGAGCTCGCGTGGCTAGTACACGACTCTCGTTGAGCGAGGCTAGTGGGGTCTGTGGCTCATCAAATCCATAAAAATTTTCGAGCGTTGCGGTTTCAAAGAACATGATCTCCTAATAACCGAGATGAGTCGTGAACGCTGTCTTCTGGATGTCAACCCTACGACAGATCAATTCTGGAAAGTGTTTGACTTCTGTGAAGTTGATAGAAGAGGTTATGGTCATTACTGAAGAAATATAAATAGAAAATACTCTAGCATTATCTGACTGAAGCCCTGAACTCGAAAGTTATTTTATACCATCACGTCTCGTGTAGCGATATAGTATATCTGATTATATAAGTAATGACTACCCCACTTTTGTAATGATCCTCACCTTCTATGCTAATCCCCTAGAATGTCTGTGTGTGTGTGTGTAAGAATAGAATATGAAGCCAAAGAACTGTCAGATATAAAATAATATAGTGTATTAGAATTGAAGAATGCCTGAATAGGGTGGGAGAGAATCACATTTCCGTATCGCTACCTCACTGGTCTACTCATATCTTAAGTTGTATAAAAACTATGAACATCGAAATTGTGAAAAATGAAAGGGATACGGGAATCAAAGGAAAGACGATCAAGAAGAAATAGATAACTCTGCACTTGCAATTGGATTATATAATCAGGACTCATACATTCTACTTGCAAATTTCTTTACCATTAATTTTCCGACTAGTTATACTGTAGATGTGAGAGCTTAGGCTTTAATACCACCCTGAATGCCTTAATCCCACGGGTATGGAGATCTTACTATGACGTATATAAATAAGTCAACAATACCCTCACATGGTGTATTATACATTCCAACATACGAGTACAATTATAAAGTTATCACAGGATGTGACACAATATTACAAGAATATTACATCACTGATACGCGCAAATGTGAGAATACAAAGAGATATATAATTATGAACAGTACAAAAGATTCTCACGAGTTGTAAAAAGAAAACTCGGGAGACGAGCAGGGGGCCTGGAAGGATAGGGTCTCAGACAGTCTGCTGATGATCCACGCTTTCTTTCCGCATCTCTGATCAGCAATCAGGAGAATTCACAAGCTCCAAACTCTGAAATCTGGACATGAGGATCCAGGGGAGTCAAAAACTCCCAACGAGTGTTGTGGTGAATACCAAGTGGTGTGCATGGACAAGCACATATGTATCGATAAATCCGGATCAAAGAGCATGTATTGAAACCCGTGTCGTGAGTACAAACACACATGAGCAGGAATGAGGTAGCAAGTAAGGTAATTGTGGCAAAACCAGTTATATAAACCCAAGTTATCAATCTGTGAGGTTAGTACATTGAAGAAATAATCCAAATAAGAAAATCCTCATATATACCATATACCTCGTGTCACGGTATCCTGAGTTCATATAACCTAAATTATCCCTTAAACTCTGAAAATATCATAAAACTGACAGAAAGCCGATAAAATTGATAATATCGAATACAAGTAAGACCAGTTGTACAAAGCTCAGATCACTGCTTCATGAGACCAGTACGTCGAAATAATTCAAATAAGAAAACCGTCATCTATGTACCTTTATCACATGCCACCATTATCAGAGTGTATACAACCTGAATTGCAAAATAGCACAATGAATTATTGATTAGCACTTTATTATTATTATTACTCGTCCTACCCATATATCTAGATATGTGCCCTAGCGTCCCAACACACATACATCCATATATGAGTAAGTCGAGGTTGTTATTGAAAACTGATGATGAGACCAATGTATAATGTTTACAATAGGTCTCATACATGCCCGGGACCATGACCCAGGGTGTTTCGTTGCTGGTGTTGGAACCAGCCGCAAGGCCTACAGGAAGTGGGTCTTATATTATGCCCGTTCAGGAATGTAACAAGAGGTAGAAAGCCAGGGCCCTTCAGACACCTGGGAGCTCTCAGGTAGATCCAAAAGTTTTAGTTGCACAATATATCTAATACTATTGTAAACATATTCACCACTTAAAGTCCATCAATTTCCCCTTACTTAGTATAAGTTATCCTCTTTATAGTTTATTATTATGTAATTATTATATTTACAGGAATAACATGAGTAAGACAGGTTCAGGAGTTATAGGAGTACATAAGTACTAGAAATATAGGTCATTATATATATAATACAGGATAGCATGCAAGATTCTCGAAATATGATAATCACAAGACAAGTGGTAATGTATCAGGTGGCAGGTGATAAGTGATATCAAACAGGAGTCAGGTGATAACAAGCAGGAGTCAAGTGATAGCATGTAGGAGTCAGGTGGCAAGTAATAGCATGTCAAGTGGTAAGCATAGAAGATATCACTATACAGGAAAACAGTATCGATACAAGAGATCAGTACGCATACAGAAAAATGGTACCGATACAGAAGATAGGTATGAATACTAGAAAATGGTACCAATACAGGGGATCAATACTACTAGATGAAAATAATACACTTTTGAAAAATAGAATAAATATAGGTTTTAAACTCTTTATAACCATCAAGGAAAGGATAATAGTAGACTTATCAAGTTGACAAGCGGGCATGGAAGCAAGCATACATTCATGCGAAGCTAAACAAGATGGAGCGAAGCTAACGTACAATATTAGACGCCATCACGTTCGGCGTGGTTACCACTCGCGGCATGGCTAAATGCATACGACGGAGTGAGCATATGAACGCTGTTCTACCGCGTGTGGCGAAGCTGTGCTCATGGCATAACTACGCTCGAACCGAGTTAGTGGCAAAGCACTGAGCACTAGGTCCACCTACTAGGCGTAGCTAAAAGACCTGACGATCTGAACGCACTTCTGTTTCGAGAAAGTAGGGAAAAAGCCCGTAAAAACTTAAGGGCCGGAAGGCCAAGTAGATACCTGCAGAAGTGTTAGTACCAAACACACGCATATAATAGGTAGTAACTAAACTATCAGTAGAGTAGTGAAACTGGAGGCTAAGTGAGATAGGAATAAGGTCAGCGAGCAGACAAGCGAATAATCAAGCGGAGTTAGACAAGCTGGAGCGAGGCTAACGCACAAAGCTAAATGCTATCACGCCCAGTATAGTTATCGCTGCGGCAAAGCCACGATAACGTACAACAATCGCTTACAATGTAACCACATTCGGACAAAGTTAGCAGTAGAGCGCTGAGCGCTAGGCTCTCCTACTAGGCGGAGCATGAGAGCCTGGAGGCTAAACACAACCCGAAGGTTGGGTATTAGAAAGTTTGGAGGCTAAACGTAGCCCAGAGGTTGGGTATTGTACTTGCACGAGATGTTAGTATCACACGAGCACACATATCAATATGGCAATAACTAGACTACCCTGGAGTGGTGAAACCCAGAAGTTGAGTAGAGAGCCCGGAGGCTAAACGATCACGAAGGGTCGGCCACACATGATATCAAAGCAGTGAAAGAATACATCGTAGGCAATGTATATGTACAGGTATTTAAATTACACAACTATATGCATTTGTCACAGATCTAGTACATGTAATCCTAAGCATTTGGCCCAATAGAAATACCGATACACACTCAGACTAGTATATATACAACACATCGACAATCCTACATGTCCACTATACAGATACAAATCCACAGTCCTAAAGTTATACAATTTGCATAATTAAATACAATCACCCGTCGAAGCGGAAAAACCTAGTAAAGAGGCGAGAATACTCACCTAAAAATCTTCATTAAATGTAATAAAATCAAAATCCAAGAAACACGTGCCACGGGCCGCCAATAAATATAATAAAATATATTATGTATAGTTAGAGAGAGAATGAGAGAGGGGGGAGAGAGGGGGGAGAGAGAGAAAGAGAGTGAGTACAAGGGAGAAAAAGAGAGAGTGGCAGGAGAGAGAAAAGAGAATAGAGGGGGACAACAGCCCCTGCTTACGCACAAGGGGAGGAGCCAGGGGCCCCACTGCCCAGATGGGGCCCAGGCTTGGCTGGGGAGGCTGCGCGGCCCGTGCGCCAGCCCTGGGTGGCCGACGGCGACGCTGGCCAACCAAAGGAGGAGGGGAAAGTGGTGAAGGGAGGTTTTGATGGGGGAGATGAAATTGGTGAGGAAGATGGTAGATTTAGAGATGGGGATGGAAGGAGGATGTTGTTGTTGGCAGAGTAGATGGGTGGTGATGGTGTTTATGAAGGTGAAGGAAGTAGAGGTGGTGATTATGGTGGAAATTGTGGTGTTGGTGGTGATTATGGTGGAATTGGTGGTGTTGGTGGCAATGGTTGTGGGGATGGTGATGTTGAAGAAGATGATGATGAAAGGAGGGTGATGGAGTGGATGGCCAGAGTGAAGGCTTAACCATGGATGGTGCCGGAGCTATTCTTGGCTTGGTGGTGACGCCGACGGTTCCTTGGAGGAGAGAGGAGAGATAGATTAGAGAGGGGGAGAATGAAATTAGAGTTAGAGAGAGTATGATTTGGGAGAGAATTTGAGAAATAAAGAGAGCGAGAATGTAACGCCCCGATCCCAAGGATACGGAGACGTTATGGCGACGTACATATGCGAGGTGAAAACAACCTCACGTGTACGTTAAGCCTCAGTACAGGACATAGCCTCCATATACACAAGAGTTCCAGCAAGGAATAAGTACAAGAATACCTGCAGAAAGGGGTTAGTGATCATAACAGATATAAAAATAGGGATAAATAATATAACAGGAATAGAACACAAAGATACCTATGAAGGGTCTCGATGGTAAAGTCTCCTAGGTGAATCCAATGAACTAGCTGACCAAGCGATAACTCGGATCTCCAACCTGGGCACGCAAACCCAGGGTCGTTAGAAAGCGACCTAGTGAGTGGTAAAATGAAGGAGGCAGTAATATATACTATAGTAATACAAGCACGATACTAATATATAATGATGTTGTAGTCGTGATACCATATAATAAGCATATGATGAGCAGTAGAAATATATAAACATGAACAGGTTATCTTTTAATACCATCACTACCTAGCTGGTCATGTCTATAAATGCTATTATCTAGTGGTGATGTGATTGAAATGAACATGCTAGTGGTGATGTGATAGCAGTGAACATGCAGATGGGCATATGCTATCTAACCATTATACGGTGTGGTGCATAGACAGTAATGATGTCTGCAAGGTATATAGAAAATAGAATATATGCAATACAGAGTATACATATGCATGAATAGTATGCCACCACAGAAAATGTAACATGTACCAGGTAGAGTAACAAACAATACAGGTAACATGATAGCGGAAGAAATGATCAGGAACAGGAACAAGTACAACTACAATACGTATACAGGTAGCAGGCAAGTCATGATAGTTAAACAATAGTAGCAATCAGTACCACCTGGTATTATAATCAATCTCTTCCAGTGTCCCATACCACTGGCAGTTCATACTGGAGCCCGCACTCCAGTCGAACCCATCCGGACATGGCATACGGGTACCATTATCCAAACGAGAGAGTGACCAAATAACAAGTGTTCCCGACGTCACTATTGTGTATACTGTTTTATTATGTTAATTGGAAACCAAATGGTCGAAGAGCTCTTATCGGGTAGGTGTATCCCGTGCATACCCGGGATCACGGCCTTAAACAAACCCTAACTGCTGAGACCAGGGCCCTCCGCTAAGAGGGGACAATAATCAAGTAACAGGAGCTCATGGAGCAATTGGTAGGTAGCACTACCGTCCCCTGCAGTGGGTCTAACAATATGGATCCAGTACATCACCCGATAAGATCTAATCAACCGTCAAGCCTCCCCCATACCCAAGTTAGCTTTATGATCTGATATGTCAAGTATACAATGTAACGAGAACAAATACAGTACATGATACGGGTAACATGATAACAGGACCTGAGCTCTGTTGATAGCATAGAACAATATAACGGGAAACGGGAACAATATAACGGGAACAATAGTTGTGGGATTCCACATATCGCATATCAACAGCTCTCATGTCCAGTAACGGAAATATCCATATCAGTAACAGGAAACAATCCTATAAGAGGAATACAGGGATAACATGGAACAATACTACATGTAATATGCATAGTGATTCATATGACAGAAGGATAGAAACAAGACATGCATGTACACTCGTGCGGTGAGCATATGTAGCAGTGATGTGTGAACATGAGCTAACAGTGTATCGAGCATCTATGTAACGATGATATCACTATCAATATATGAAATGACGGTATCCAGTGAACTGGTGTATCCGTGTCCCACTAATCATGTACAGGGTATCCGTGTAACAGTAACCATAACATGCAATAGCAATGTCGGTGTATCTATATCTCAGTAATTCACAAACATGCAGTGATCGTGTCGTGAATCTCAGTAACTATGTCATAGTGAGACATGTACAGGAGGCTACCTAAAGGCTACATGAAATACTGATATCCAGGGTATCTACATGCAAGACGGTGGTCAGTGTACCAGGGGTTCGTTAAAGGTGGCAGTGGAATAGTGATAATAGCTCGTATCATGGAGTACGCATGTATTAGGGTACATGTAGCAGTATGGTGTAACCACGCGCATATCAGTGTACATGTAGCAGTAGTGTGTAACCATAATAGTTATCCATGTAGTTACAGTGTCTAGCGATCCTTGACTTGATCATCTATCACTTATACTCAAACTAACATATTATACAGATTCTTATTACAATGTTTTAACCCATAATGATGATTTCGTAACTAAAGCAATCACTCACTACTTTCTTAAACATGAATAAATAAATATAATTTTGAAAAGGAAAACACTCACAAACTGGCCATGAGAAGGTAGCTCTCTTTCCCACGATCGCAACGGATCCAGAATCGTCCAAATCGGAGTCCGGATGCTCCCGATATCGCCCGAATGCTAAAAATAATAAAATGGGGTTAAATATGTCATAATAATATTTAAATGCAAATAATAAATAAGAGCAGGGGGTTTTCTGTAAAATTACCTTTATTAGGTTTGGATGCGAGTTTGGGCTCATAACGGGTCGGGTTTGGATCCAATACCCAAACCCATAACTTAAATTAATGGGTAGTGGGTAACGGGGTTTAAAGGGGGTTTGGGTTACAACCCAACCCAATAAGGGGGTTAATGGGTTTGGGTTTTACCCAAACCCATTAGAGAAGCAACAGCAGTAGCAGCTTGCTGCTGCTGTGCTCGGGTGCGGGCCGGCCGGCCTGCCGGCGGCGGCTCAGGTCGGGCCGGGGAAGAGAGATAGAGAGAGGGTGAGGAGAAAAGAAGGAAAAGAAGCAGCAGCACAGGGGAAGAAGAAGAGAAGAAAAAGAAGAAAGAAAAAGAAAAAGAAGAAGAAGGGAGAAAAGGGGGCGGTGGCGCCGGCGGGCTAGGGCGCGGCCGCCGGCCGGGGATGCGCGCCACCGGCGGCGCGCCGGGCTGGGGGCGGCAGCACCCGGGCGGCGCTTGGCCGGGCGCGGTCTCCTTGGCCTGGAACAGAGTGGAAGAGAGGGGGAGAGAGAGCTATGGAGAGAGAGTTAGAGAGAGGGAGAGAGATTGAGAGAGAGATTGAGAGGGGGAGAGAGAGTTCGGGAGAGAGAAAGAGAGAGATTGTTGTTATAAAGAAAAGGTGGCAGTGGAGATGGGTAAGCGGTGGAGAAGGCTTGGGGAAGAAGAAAGGGGAAAGAAAAGAAAAGAAAAAGATTTAGATAATTAAAATAATATTATTAATTCGGCCCAAAATTCGACTAGCTCCGAACGGTGACTAAAAATTACAAAAAATAGAGAATATTATCCTGAGACGTAATATGAAAACGGTTTGAAGAAATTCAATCCAGTTTGCAAATTAAAAATCCTAGAAGATGTCGCCGGTACCAGGCGACACCGGTTTGCCGGATTTTCGATAAATTCAGAAAAATTTCCAAAAATACCCTAGCATCGATAATACGATTCTAAGACACAAGGTGAAAGCGGATTCTCAAAAAACAACTCCATTTAAATCAGAAAGCCGATTATCGGTATCGGTCGACACCGACTACGGAGATTTCCAAAATAATCCAAAAATTTCAGAAAATCCTAAAAAATCTAAAATATTAGAAAATGATATTTGAAACTGAAATTGGCTCAATCTGACTACCAGAAAGATCAAATCAATATTATACGTCGTATCGCGTACTGATACTGTGATACGTACATCAGGGAGCAGGGGGTTACAGAGAAAGAATTTGGGAGGAAATGGAGGAGGAAGGGGGGTTGTGTTGTCGTTCATCAGGGCAGAAGGAAGAAAGGAAAAGAACAAAAGAAGAGAAGAATGAAGAAGAAAAATATATAGGAGAAGGGGAGATATTTTGGGGGGGAGTTGTGTGGTGGAGAAAAAGAAGAAAAGAAAAAGGAAAGAAAAAGAAAAGGAGAGGGAAAAAGGAGTGGAGGAGAAAAAACAAAAAAGAAAGAAAAAGGGGAAAAAAGAAAATATCTATATAAAATTCCAAACTCGGGAAAACACAGAAAATACTGGAAAAGCTGAAAAAATAAAGTAACCCGGAAAGGGCTTCAAAAATTCTCAAAATAAAGAATATTATTTTAAACACAATGGTGAAATCAGATTCAGGAAATTCAGTCTGATTTTCAAAATTAAAATCCTGGAATCAACCATCAATACTGGTATACACCGGCTCGACTGGATTTTGATAAATTCTGAAAAATCTCCAAAAACTCTTAAAGATAGAAAACATCATCCTGAGAAATAATATAAATCAGAGTTAAAAAATCCATTCTGGTTTCCAAGTTAAAAATCTTAGAATCAACCAGTAAACCGGCTGACATCAAATCTGGTCGAGTTTTGATAAATTCAAATTTATCTCTAAAAATAAATTAAGATAGAAAATATGATTCGAAGAAATATGTGGAAGCAAATTTTAGAAATTCAACTCCATTTATAAATTAAAAATCTGAGAATCAACCAGCGGCACCAGTTTTAAGAATTTGCAATTTAATTCTCAAAAATTTCAAAAATTCATGAAAATCTAAAATGTTGAAAAATGATGTTTGAAACTGAAGCTGGTCAAATCTGACTATCAGAAATTTCAAATTAATTAATATACTGGGATTGAGTCCTTAGTTCAAACTTGGGCTGATTCTGAACTAGGAATCTGGATCCAAATACCAAACATTGATATAAATAATCATAAAATAAAATTATATATGAGGGAAAATTGAAAGAATATGATCAGAAAATAGAATACGTATCTGAGTACGTATTCCGGGAACGGGGTGTTACAGAGACGGTTCGACATCTGTTCCATCTATAGATAGAGTGGAACTCTTGAATAGAAATCACTTCTGCTATCTTCTAAAGAAATTCTTACTTCAAAGTTTCTCTTCTCTACTTTGTTCGGTCGCCATTACTTCTTTTTTCTTCTTCATTAGATGGGGGAAGGAAAGGGAGAGGATGAAGGTAGAGGAGATGGTGGTAGGACTTTCGTCATGCGGGAGTCTAGTTGGTGCGTCACATTAATTGTCAGGATAAACCTGTCATGGCACATAAGATGTCGTGACAGGGTGCCGTCGTCAAGGGTGGTAGGGAGGACTCCAGGACTCCTTCTCCCAGTAGAGTCGATGATCTGGCTTAAGGTCGCTTAATTTTTAGGGGTAAGATTCGTCCTTTGGGTTCTAACCTTTTTTCTTGTAGGGTGTACGAGGAAAGAGGATAGGGAGCTCATTGGCTAGGTGTACTAGCGAGTGGCATCTCACGGTGGGGCTCAGATCTCTCTTTAACACCTTGGATGGATGTGATATCATCTTCTTGCGTGTTTTTTATGTTCCATTATGGTCAGACATTGCTTCCTTGCATGTTTTGCCAGAGTCCGTCTGCAGCCCTGGGCGTTGCCATGGCTTTGGAGCGCTTCTTGAAGATCCTGGTCATTCTCCTTGAGATTTGTGGAGGAAGGTAATGACAGTCTGGCTTCCTTAGAGGTGTATTTCATGCGAAGAGGAGAAGATCTTTCACCAGAGGAAGCTTTATTTTTGTGAAGAAACCTCCCGAAGCTTCTTCCGGGGTCCTTGGGCAGTGGTGTGAGCAATGAGATTATACCTTTCGGTAGATGTTCCCGGGAGGACGTATCTCCGGTCGAAGGTTTGGCAGGACGTAGCAAAAGGATGAAGGGATCAGATTGGGATCATATGTATATATTGGCTTTTTGGAATAAAAAATGATAATGAATCTTCGGAGTGCTAATCATTATTACCGGCATGGTTGGTCTTTGTCCTGTGAGTGATTTGGTAAGCTTGCAGTGTTATTTCTGAATGGAGGTAGTCCCATCAATGGTACCTGCAAATTTTTGGCTTCCGCGTGGCAGAATTCCCAGCAGCAAAGTTGGATTCACGATTTGCATCTGAGTGAGAAAAATCCCATCAGCAGAGCTGTGATCTTGGGATCTGAGAGGAAAAAATCCCTGCTGCAGAATAAAGAGTCTAAGCAGGGGTAGGACCCTTAATGGAGGGAGCCCTTAGGCTGGAGTCTGTGTTGTCGTCTCCGAGTGGGGGAATCCCATCAGCGGGAGGTGCAGACTTTGGGGGAGGACCGGTGATGTGCACACAAGCATGTAATGAAACATCTCATATTAAATATTAGATGCAACATAATAAAAGTAATAAAAGTATTAAAAGCCTAATACAAATTAAACATTAAATTGATTGGGCTACAAAATCATGTATACTCAGCTTGTACTCACAAAACTAGTACGTCGAGGGGATAATCCAAATAAGAAAAATCCTCATGTATATACAATATGTCTCGTGCAGTTTGGGCTAAAAACACATAATCCGTGTTATTCCAAGATGAGCAATTCATGTCAGTATATTCAAAGGTTGTGTTTGGATAATACCTGGATGATCGTACCTTCTCAGAATGCTTGATTTCTCCAGTCCCTAATCACACGAAACTAGTATGTCGAGGGGATAATCCAAAAAAGGAAACCCTCATATATATACCATATATTTCATGTAGTTATAGGGTCTCCGGAATGTTTACCTGCAAATTTAAAAAGGGTTTTCAAGTGGGGGTGCGGTCCAGCGACAGATTAGATATGTCTACTCTGAGCAAGGTAAGACCTACAATATAGTAAAAAATTGAACCTCAGCGTGGGGGGAATCTCAGCAGCTGAGTTGGGCCTCCGATTGGGAGAAATCCTAGCAGCAGAATTGGGTTCACGATTACTTTCGACTGGGGTTTTTGCCTCATAAGTGGAGCTGTAATTTGGTAAGGACCTGAAGTGGGGTGCGACCCATTGATAAATTGGATACGTCTACTCTAAGTGGGGGTAGGACCCGTAACAAAGTGACGATCCGGTATGGACCTGGCAGAGAAAAACTATTAGGGGTTTATTCGTTCGTGGGTTCAAATGAGGGGATCCCGTACGCTGGTATTTGTATTTTACGCCTAGCAGAGGAAAACTACCAAGGGTATAATCGCCCGTAGGATGAGGGGAGCTCGTAGGCTAGCGTTTGTGTTGCCGTCTCCGAGTGGGGGTGAAACCCATAGTGGATCGTGCAAGTATTGGACTCCGAGTGGGTAATCCCATCAATGAAGTTGGGTTTGCAGTCGTCTTCGCGTGGGGGTAAGACCCATCAGCATAGCCATGAACTTTGGTAGGACTCTTAATGAAGGAATCCCAACAACAGAGTAGGCTAAAATGATTAGGAGCAAAATATAATTTTATTTGATAATAAAATAAAATAACGAAAATTAAAGTTCAGGGGAGATCATGGATAGGGGTACTGCCGTATTAAGGGATGTATGGTCAGATCACTCGATTACCTTGTATTGGGTGATCGCATGCTGTGGTTGGATAGGAGACGGAGCACTCTTCTATTCGAATCTAGAGTCTGTTTCGGCTATGAGGACATATTTCTCGAGGAAGCCCTAGCGGATAAGCTCTTTCAGGTACTTTCTGAGGCTCCGACTGTGGATAGTATTGTGCCCTTTACCGGCATGGTAGGAGCAGTACTCTTCTGCTCTGAGAAGTGAGTGATCATACTGAATGGGTCTCGGAGGCCTGACCCAGGGTTGATCATTGATGGTATTGAAGACGTCGTTGATGAAGAGCTTGAGCAGAGTGAATTGCTTTATTGGCTTGTAGGCTTGAAGCGAGCTCGATGAGAGTATCAAGAGCGCTTGTGTCTTATAGGCAGGCGGGTTTCAATCTTGGGCATGGGCGGATGATTTGTGCAGAGGCTTCGTGGTCAACAGGCTTCACGGAGTGGTTGGAGAAAGTCTTCATTGCCTCCTCCAACTAGATATAAGGCTGAGCTCGAGAAAAAATCTCGCTCATCCGAGTGACATTGTGCTTCAGAAGATGTTTGTACAAAGGATGAGAGACTTGCAGTCGGTTGATGAATGCGAGTGCAGAGACGTCCTCACCGCATTTGGGGACCTTTGCCAATTAGCTTTGAAAGTAGTCGATGTAAAATTTGAGATTATCGCTATGCCTCATTTTGACGGTGAGAAGATGATGGTTGTTCCTCTTAATCTTCCGGCAAGATGTATATCTGGTGAGGAACACTTCAGACACCTCCTCGAAGTTATGGAAAGAATGTGGAGGCAGAGAGTAGAACTAATCTGAGGTCACATTTTTCAGACTGGAAGGGAAAGTAAGGCACATAAGTGGATCGCTGTGTGAGTAGTCTATCATTTTATCCCGAAAATGTCTGATGTATTATAGCCGGTTACTCACTGTGGAGTAGTAGTTGAAAGTTGGAGTGGAGAATTTTTTTAGGAACTCGCACTCTAGGATCTCTTTAGAGAGGGGGAGTCAGAGACTTCAGCAGCAGAAGGTGTTCATCGACTGTTGAGCTGCAACTTAGCCTCCTTGATGCGTCATTGGATCAACTCGTCAGAGGTCCGGATGTCAGGAGATTCTCCGATACAAGGACCGCTTTTTGATTGCGATGGTGTTGGGGTGTTCTAGAGGGCAGCAATTTGGGCCTAGAGTTGATTAATGAGCTACCTCAACACCTCTTTTTCACGGATAACATTATCACGGTCGAGAGATGCCTGCTCTCGATCACGATCTACTTGGGCTTCTTGCTCCTTCTCTACTCTTTCATGTCCGCAGCTGGTTTTCATTCTGCGTTGGGGAGCTTGGATGTTGGTGCCTGCCACCGTAGGCGAGGAGGAACCGATGTCTTCGGTAGTTCATGGCTGATCGATGGCTGGTGGGGAGACCGTGCCCCAATGGTGCTGATGGCCTTGCCTTTAAACTTGTCGCCATTGAGGGTGACAGTTTTCTTTCTTGGGGCCATCTGCCTGTGAAAGAGGCTTTTGAAGAAGATTTTATGGTTTTGGGGGAGATTTTGAGTTTAGGGACTCAGCTCTCAATGAAAACACTAGTTTATGATGGTATTTGTTATCGCAAGTGATTGGACAGTCGATCATCACTACAAATGAGAGATAGAGTAGGGTAATGCACGTAAACAATGTATAACACAGAAAAGAGAGAGACATGATTTTACGTGAAAACGTTTATCGAAAAAACCACAAGAAAGAGGAAAAGCTTCACTATAATTCTCAGATGACAGGAATTCAAGGAATCTGGGAATGTCAAAGGTCTAAAAGTGTCAAAGTATCAGAGTCTCAAGAGGTCGTTTGGAAACTATCAAAGTCCTCCTTCTCAGTGGAGGAGGAGGTCTACTTATACTGGACAGGAGTGTAAGCATGGAGAAAGACGATTACGGACGAGGTCTTTAGAATTGCAGGATTTGTACATGTGAACTTGTTGTAACAGCCGCAATCAGTAGTGATGGTTTTTTGGTATGGCATGAAGGAAAATCCACTACTGTTCATAACAACCCGCGCAGAGTGACTTTGCACGGTATGAACATGGCAGATAATAAGGTTGTATAACTGTCGGCGGGGATCAAAGGTGATATGTTGCTAGAGCTGCTTGATTCAAAGCTGAAGTCTTCAGAGCGGAGGAAACCTCAGAGCGGAGAGGATCTTGAGGAGGTCAGGAGTAGTATGGACTTCGAAGGAGAGTTCTGATGCTCCTCGGAGAGTTGAAAAATGAGGGACACATGTCGCTTATTGGTTATATCCCACTATTTCTCTAAAATAAAGACATGCAATAATTAGCACTTGTTTAGTTATTTCATAAAGAATATAATCAAATTAATTTTAATCCCTAAATATGCAACTAATTAGACAATCAAAATCAAATTGAGAAAAAAAACTGGCCTGGAGAATATAGTCATGCTACGCACTGTCGTAGAAGACAAATGGTAGGTCCTATCGCTCGACATCGAATGGCCCCATCAACTAGTGATAAACACTCCTCCGGAATCAACAACATCTGAGATCGAGCGCTATCATCAGGCCTCTTCTCAGATGATAGACGATTGCTCAGAAATGAAGAGAAAGAAAAATAATTTATTTAAAACTGAAGCCCATCTCACAAAGTGTAGGCCTCGAAGAATTTTTAGAGGGAGAGAAGAAGAAAAATGCATGTTAGAATGAAAGAAAAAAGGTTCTAGTTATAGGCTTAGAGGGGAGAGTTGGTTAGAGATTTATTAAGCTTTGTTAGTTATTCAAGAGACTAGGTCAGTAGGTTAGTTAATGACTTAGTCTAGATTGAAAAAGACAAGTTTTTAATAAGTAAAATCTAACAGTCCCCTCAAAAAAAACTTGAGTTTCAGGAAGACACTATAAAACAACACGTTATAAACAAAATATAAAACACAAATCATAAAACATAAAACATGAATAAGGTTGGGCAACCTCATGATGTGGATTCGGGGTAGATGGACTACGCCTGGAACCTTCCTTAGTGAATTCATCACCATCAGAGAGACATAATGGACCACGCTTGAAACTAGCCTCTTTATCAAATATTGATAGAAAACACACATAGTAAGTCTCCATCTATTGAGCGAGCAGGTTGAGCATTAATGACTATATTCAAAATAACTGACTCATGAGAGTTTCTAGGGATCAGCCTGATTCAACCCCGTCCTCCCAACCACGGCCATCATGATTCCTCTCATGTAGGTAAGTCCTCCAAGGGCACTACAGCTGGATGTTATACTATTCACACTACGTACGTTGGACTTATTAAAAGTTTAACTCAGTCTTACCTAGTTGTATCATGAGAGCATCGTCACCATAGAGAATGAGTAATAACTTTAATACTACATAAAAGGATATATACTTATCTGGGTCGATACTCCATACGAGTATCATCAATCCAGCTGTTTATACCATATTGAAGCTCTTTCATGAAATCAGCTCCCAACCAAGTAGGTTAAGTTTCGATGTCAGTGAATTCTACTATGAGCTTAACCCCATCTCGCTCAATGAATCTATGTTCATATTCTTAGAATGACACTTAGTCAGAATGACTTTATGTTATCCAGTGCCGAACAATAGTTTAACAGCCTTTTATTTCTCAAGTGGTGACAGTCAGAGTTTTAACTCTTCATGACCACAATATTATGACTCTTGACACCCTTTATTAGATCTATGAAGCCTTTGGATAATTATCAGAGTCTTCCCCATTTGGGATCATAAGGTAGTTATAAACTTTTACATGTTACCTTAGTTTCAAAACGAGTAAATTATTTCATAATGATTTATGACAAAGCATATATACATTGCATTTAGTTCTTCAAGTATATATGTATATACATATATTTAATATGCTGAAGAATAATAAAAAAATTATGCCTGTCAAATTTCATTGAATTCACATTTAGTGTCAAAGTTTAAATATTTAACATATAATTCAAATATATCTGAAAATATAGTTTAAGCATATACTTATCAAAATTTTAAGAATTGTAAATTTACTAGAGGGAAAATTTT
Organism: Agave tequilana; assembly: GCA_038442645.1. Taxonomy (NCBI): domain Eukaryota; kingdom Viridiplantae; phylum Streptophyta; class Magnoliopsida; order Asparagales; family Asparagaceae; genus Agave; species Agave tequilana. The sequence goes on along the minus strand of JAVJIF010015074.1, from coordinate 26,574 downwards.
TATTACCCATTCTACTCACCTTATTAAGACATAGATGATGTCCCAGATTAGATTTTAGTATCTCATAAGATAGCTGCAAATTGGTTCCTTGCCAAATAGCAAGACATCCTAATTTGCCTTTCCATTTATATTCTTAATAGTATTCAATTTTCATCTTGAACAAATTACCATTGTCTTAATTTAGTGATTAGGATATATAATTTAATTTTTCTTTGTACATGCAACTTTGTATTCACAAATAATATATACATATAATGTATGCATTATATATCTTTTAGTTTTGAAAAGCAAATATCACATTTAAAATTTTTAAAGAAATTTTAAATAATTTTGAAAATTACTTACTATTTAATTAACAAAAATTATAGTATCTTTTTAAAGATGCAAACTCTTTCAAAGAAAGACTTGAAGTGTATGACTATGTAAAACATAACAATCATTTCAAGATATTTTACTATAGAATGATGCACTTAAAATTTCAAAATTTGAATTTAATGTATATATACACAATTTAATGAATAATAAAATTTGAAGTTTAATATTTACTCAACTTAGATAAGAATATTCTCATAATTTTATTATTGTTAAAATCATGAAAACACTTAAATAGGAGCTGTATATATTTACAATTATGAATATACTTTTAATAAATATAATAAGTTAAATCAATAGAAGATATAATAAATATCTTATTGAATAAAAGCCAATAGTGAAATGAGAAAGATTAAATATTTTCTAGTTATAAGATAAATTCAAAGAAATTTATTTCATTGCTTGAGATATTAAAATAGATTGCTTTAAATTTTAAGACATGTAACAAGATAAATTAAAATTTTCAACCAAGAATCTCGATCAAGTTCTCGACAATGAAAGCAATATTTGAAAATATCAAAATAGATATTTAATTTATCTTTAAACTTAGTTAGAGAAAAATTATAATTTATAAAGTCAAAACTGAAGTCTGATTTTTAAAATGTCTGATAGAACCAAATACAAAACTAGATAACTATAAGTTAATGAGCAATAGTCAAATAATAATGAGATTAGGAGGTAGTCTCTTGATCTTAATTATAATACTAAATTATAAGAAAATCATTCATTTTAGGTAATATAGTTTTAATAGATCTCAATTAGTATTGGATGGGGGTAAAGCCGCACATGACTATTAATCATCTTGCACGTGATTAGGATTAATATACTTATTTACATGAGTTCAAATTATAAGATTTGCTCATACAAATATAATATCACCAGTAGTACAATTTAATTACTGTTTCATCATAATCATATGTTTAGAATTTTCAATTTTATTATGATCCTCGTAATAGATTTAGTATAGTCAAGGATATCAATTCAAACTAACATAGAATGGTTCGATCATTATTTACATCAGTCAAGTATGAAAGATAACTAAATCTTGAACTAATCATAAGATGTAATCAAGATTAATTTTAGACAGATTCATGTATGTTCAAATATTGGCGTGTACGCTAGGGTTATAACCTAAATAACAACATTACTTATGAGGTTATGGTTAGTACAAGCTGATGAGATATTTAATAAAGAATCTTAAAATTATTAGGTTAGTCATAACTCCAATTTTATCAGTCCAATTGACCAGGTCAGCGTAACTCAGCTGAGAGCTTTTTCGCTGTTGGCGTTCCTTAATCACAAAATTATGTTAAGTATCCTTCTTTAATTAAATACCAATTATGTAGAATTTTAGAGAAATTATTTTTCCTTTAATTTCCTTGTCCTATTGAGCTATATATCCTAAGGAGTCGTCTATTTCAGCTATATGCAGAGTATACAAATAATGTGAATATTTGGCCATATTATCAAGATTATACTTTGTGGTTTTGACTTGACTATATAAGCATAAGATTTGTTAATAAATCATAGGTGGCAATAAGCAATAAAATATGACATGTCATCATGGAGCACCATATATTCACATCATCAGTGAAAAATACACCTAGAGAGGGTGAATAGGTGTATGGCTAATCTAATGACAAACGATGCGAAATTAAAAACTAATTGCAACACACTAAGTGTAAGCAAAGAGCGTACCCTAATTCCCAGTGACGGGCTCTGAACTATCTCCTCTAAATTCCTCTAAATAAGAGTTGAGGTGCTATGTGAAGCTCTTTTGGTTCAACACTAGTGAGGCACACAAACAATACCAAGTATATATATGATATGAACAATATGATGCAATGCAAGATATAAGAGAGAGAGTTTAGAGATAGTGGATCAATCGCAAACACCGAGATATGTTTCGAGGTTCGAGCCACTGCTCTACGTCCCCACCTTCACACAGAAGGATTTTCACTATGTGTCCACACAAGACCTCTCATACAGGGAAACTTCACTGAGGATTTAGAAAATACAAATTAGGAGTACACAACTTCTCTCTCCAATAAAACAACCTTTACACAAGAGGCTAGACACAACAACAATCACCTCTACACTTAGAGGGATAAGGCACTAAGCCAACAACAACAATCACCTCTACACTTAGAGGGATAGGCACAAAGCCAAAACTCCAACCTCAATCACCTTTACACTTAGAGGGATACCAACAAACTCAAAACTCCTTCACAATCACCTCTATACAAGAAAGATACCCACAAACTCAAAGCAAAGAAAGATTACAACTCTTGGTGATCTCAAAGATCACAAACAACCTTGGTGATCACTATAGACCATAAACCATTTTTCCACCAAAAACAAGATCTTATAGATAGGATAGATATGATAGCTCAAGTGTGAGAAATTAAGGTGTTTGGAAATCAAAACATAAAGAAAAATACTTGAAAAAAATGCTAGATAAAGATAGAAATGAAGATCACACCCAATATCCCAAATACTCTATTTTTCTTTGATTTTTTTGACCCTTGGAAACAAATAAACAGATAAATCTTTTAGCCCAAAAACTTTTGAAAACTTGTTGCTAAAACACTTAGAAAGATAGAAATTGTTGCTCTTCAAATTCTTGATGAAAACAGCTTAATGGATGCGTATTTATAACCCACTCCAAAAACTAGCCGTTGGCAATCTGGAAAAGCCAGATTTGCCATTCCGGTCGACCGGCCAATGGTCATATTTCTGACCATTGTGCCTCCGGTCGACCGGGCCAAGCCATCGGTCGACTGCCTGGTCGACCGGCAGCACCCGAGAGTTGGGTGCTTTCAGTCGGCCGACCGTGCGGTCGACCGGCCTCCTATGGCTGGCCTTACTTCTCGTGCACATCGGTTGACCGGTTCGGTCAACCGACCACTGGTCCGGTCGACCGGTCTGGTCCGGTCAACCGGTCCGGTCGACCGCGAGCTGATCTGGCTGGGATTTTTGGAACTTGAATCTTAAACATATTAACTCCAATAAAATCACATAAATTTCACAAAAATAAGTTCTTATAAGATCTTTGAATAACAAAATCTGTGACTAAAATTCAACACATATTACAAACAATTTGAACTATTTTTGTGATATAGAAATTTGGCTTAAACCTAAAAATCGTATTTTTCAAAACTTGGATTTTGAAATAAAAAATCGTTTTCTCCAAAACTCATATGGATACAAAAACATGATATTAAAACAAATTTGAAGCATATTGTATATGGAAAGAATCCAATATACATATAAAATATGTATCAATGTTTTTGACATGAAATCCAAAATCGGTTAAACTGAAAACCAAAACCAATAAACTTTAAACTTGTGTGTGTATGTGAACTTGAGCATATCAATACTATCTATCTTTATACAAGATCTCAACATTCTAACCTAAACACAAACCGAAGTCTTCTTGTCGATCCTCATCTTCAAGACGACCCGATCCAAACACGATCCAATGAGCTTGACTCCAACCGAGTGCTAGATGCGATCTTGACGTGCGAGCTCTTGAATCTACATCTGTTAGCTCCAAAACTCCTTTGTTGAAGCCAAACACCTACTAAGATCTTAATCAAATATCTGAAACTAATAAAGCACAAGATCATTAGTAAACTATAACTACATGAGTTAATCATCATCAAAACTAGAGTGATGGGCCTTTGGGCCAACAATCTCCCCATTTTTGATGATGACAAAACTCATGAGGTTATATATGCATGGATTAAAGTTAAACTTCATAGAAGCTCCCCTTAACTCATGCATAGCAATAAACATAAAGATATTCAATGAAATGCATAAACCAAACAACACATATATGCATAAATAAAAATAAACATGCATAAACTCACCAAATTCTTTTCCCCTTTTTGCATAAATGCGGAAATAAAATAACATGCATATATAACTCACCAAATTCTTCTCCCCTGTTTTGTCAATTCATCAACAAAGGGGCGAAGGAAAAACAAGCAATAAAGATATATATGCGATATACATTCATGAAGTGGAGAGACGTAAAGTTAACCCCCCTGTATACATGCATTTATATGAAAGGAGATGACTAGACCCTAACCACATAAAGCATAATATACAATGTATAAGTGGAGATGTTAAGCTCCCCCTACACACGTGTATTACATAAAGAAGAGAGGTCAAGCTCCTCAATATGAGATACACTCAACATGAATTTATATATAGAGAAGAGTTAAGCTTCCCTTGCATATAAACAATACGTATTAAAACATTATGAAACCTCTTTAAAACAAATTTATGATACTAATTGAAACTATCTTGTAAAATTTTGAAACCAATAAAAATAAAACATTGTACGTTTTTATACCAAATGAAATATAAATTGTAAATTATGATACCAATTGAAAGTAATAACCAAATTTTTGGGTAAATACAACTCATTTTGCAATAAGGATACCAACTTGAGAATAATACCAATTTAAGATTATTGATACCAATATTGAAAATGTAGCATATACCAAAATAAAATATTTTTCATCATAAAGAATGGGAGCAAGATACCAATTGAAATAAAACCGATTGAAAGATAAAACACGAATTTTCTCCCCCTTTATGAAATACTAATAAAAACAATGTATAAACTTGTATAGGATACCAATTGAAAAATAATTGACATTAAGGACTAAATCAAGCTTAGCATAAACATAATTTGTGCTTTAAGATGTAAAGATATTGTAAGCACAATCAAATCATATATATATATATATATATATATATATATATATATATATATATATATATATATATATGTATGTATGTATGTATGTATGTATGTATGTATGTATGTATGTATGAAGAAGAATATACTAATTGAAATTGATACTAATTGAAGTTTAAAGCATACATATATAAGACACAAATATGAGTATACAAACATAAAAATATCAATTGTGATACCAATTGAAATACAATGAGGATCAAGTGTATAACTCATACCTACCACTCTATTCATGCACGTGTTTAGAAGATTTTCAATAAGACATACAAGGCATGGTCGCCCATCCAGCCACCCTTTTAGGGTAGAAATTTTCAAAGATAGGATTTGAAAATAGTTATAGACTGAAACACTACCAAATGAAGAATAAATAACTAGTTTAAAGTAATTTTTAAAAAACTAGTTAAGGGTCTTCAAAACATGAAACCAAATCATCAAAATCAAAACTCAACAAGCATCAAGGTATATGTATGTTTTGTTAAAACTAAAAGTATACATACATATCCCAAAAATAAACGAGTCCATAAAAGAGTTTGCATGAAGGTAAGTGACTCAAGGGTATACATGGACATCCAATAGTTTTAGACAAAATTAACATATACATGAAGCTAAACATATATTTTTATTGAAAACACATACAAAAATAGAGAATACAAGTTGAAATGCAAGAATCTTCAAAACTAGGCTATACAAGTACATCTAACGGGTACAAATGAGTAACATAGCACAAACATATTAAAATCAAATGTGGTCCACTAGTTGTACAAGTATTGACACAAGTTTTAATAAAAATTACATCTAAATAAGTAATCAAAATATGAAGCATAAAAGAAAACCTAAACCAATATGATCATTATATTAAATGCACGTGAGATAGAGCTAGGATATACACATAGCTAAATAATAGTGAGAACACAAAATATGAATCCATTTGAATATGGGTGTATCTCAAATACTACATATGTATATTACAAGTCTAATTAACATGGCATTTAATCTAATGAACATGAAAAACAAAACATGCTAAAAATCAATAATATGAAAGCATGTAAATTAAATAGGAGTTAGAGATAGTTATCAAAACTATTAGGTCTAATCTCTATATCTCCAAACCATGGTGGTTCTTCCACCAAACTTCCTTGAAAGTAATGCATTCAAAATTATCACCATCTAGCTCGAAACGCATCCACCATCAAGGCACCAATCCCTCTCACATCATGTGAGGGCCCATACCTACATCAAAAACAATAGGGGTGAATTTTGGTACCCATATTTTATTGGTTCCATGGGGGTTAGCACCTTTCCTAACCCAAACAAATTTGTTTGCAAAATTTGAAGTAATTAATCTATCATAACAGAATTTTGCGAGGTGGCCCTTACGTTTACAATGTGTACAAGTGTACACATTAGCATGCACAGTGTCATGTGTATGAACGTGAGAAGCATGTGTATGCCGTGGTTTGTGTGCATGTATATGTGGAACATGTTTCTTGCGAAACATGGATTTCAAACGTGTGTGATTCATGGCACATTGGCTCAAAGTGGAGGCCAAACAATCTACACTCTTCTTTAACATAATAATTTCATTTTCAATATTAGAAGAAGTAGAGTATGCAATAAATACACTAGATGGTGAAGTTATTGTAGCATGGCAAACATGAGAAAATAAATTATTTTTCAAAGATTTATTTTCATTTGAAACTAAATCAAATTTCTTTGAAATTAAAGCAATTTTATTTTTCAAAGATTCATTCTCTTTTATAACAAAATCAAGTTTTGAAGACAAAACTTTATTTTTCTTCACAACATCATCACTATCATTTTATTTTTCAAAATTTCATTTTCCTTTAACACAAGGTCAAGTTAGGATTTCAATGATTCCCTTTCATTTGAAATCTCATCCCTCTCTTGCAAACCAATGTCAAGTTTTGAAGACAAATTTTTATTTTTTTCTTTTATTTTAAAGCTTTTCTTTTTCAAAACTTGGTACTTTTCAAGCATGTTTTCACAAACAATAGATAGTTCTTCATTCAATGCTTCGACATCTATATGATCATCACCTGAAGAACTAGTATAATCATCTAGTTGAGTTTCCGAATGTACCTCAAGGGAGTTATTCTCTTAGACCATGTAGCAAGCTTGTTCAGACTCATCCTCACTAGATTCCTTCTCTACATGGTTTGTCATTTGTAATTTGAAGAGGTTAATGTGTTCCATACTGCAAAAGCAGAATCACAATGACAAACCATAGATAGATAATCTTTACTTAATGTTTGCTTTAATGCATCTATGGCTTGTGCATTGGCCTCTATGTACTTGTCATTACCAAAATAGATTTTCTTGGTAGTGGCAAGATAAACATGCAAACCTAGAGTTTTTACATAAGCACTCATTCTAAGTTTTCATATATCAATGTTGGAAACATCAAACATGGGAGGGGTCATGAAATCCATGAGTGTGTGTAAACAAATAAGTGTGCAAATGTAAATGATAGATTAGCAATCCAAGATCTCACTCCTAGGTGGTTAAACCTAATATCAGGAGTGTAGGCTCTGATACCAATTGAAAAATACACCTAGAGGGGGGTGAATAGGTGTATGGTTAATCTAATGACAAACGATGCGGAATTAAAAACTAATTGCAACACACTAAATATAACCAAAGAGTGTAGCCGAATTCTCGGTGACGGGCTCTGAACTATCTCCTCTAAATTTCTCTAAATAAGAGTTGAGGTGCTATGTGAAGCTCTCTTGGTTCAACACTAGTGAGGCACACAAACAATACTAAGCATATATACGATATGAACAATATGATGCAATGCAAGATATAGAGAGTGATTGAAACTTGAGATTGCAAAGAAAAAGTAAAAGTTAAAGTTAAAGTTCTCAGTCTCAATTCTATCCGCTGCAGAAGGGCCAAAGCGGGTCGATCCACAGGGAAGGATGCGATGCAAGCTTTTCGAACGATTTCTCTGTATTCCTTAGAACAAAACAAAAGTTAATGATTAGATTTGAAATATGTGATTGGAGATATGCAGTTTACTAATCTTCTACCACAACTCATGGTGTAAGTCTTGAAAATTGGATATCATCTTGAAATAAATAAAATCTATCCTAGGTTTATTAGAAGAGATTCAAGCAAGAAAATGATATTAGAATCTAACTAGTTTGCACTACTAAAAATTCAACAAATGTTCATCCTAACTTTTAAGTACAACATAAGAAAAGTGTTATCTTAAGGTTATGCTGTCAAAGTACTTAAGCATGAATTTATGAAGAATTATTTAGAGGTGTAACCTAGATTAGAAAAACTAACTACCAATTTAATCTTCAAGAAACCTGTCTTAAACCTAGGGTTTCTAAAAATGATTATCAATCCATCCAATTCCCAAACTACATTAGGGTTGTTTAAGAGATCAGCAAACCACACTTTGGAATTAGTTAATCATCTTTTTTTTTCAACTTTTTTTTATTTTGTTTAATGTGAAGAATTATGAAAGATAGAAGAATAAGACAAATAAAAGATCACAGGATTAAAATGAAATTAAATGACAAAAATTTAAATAGCAAAAAAGGTAACCTTTATTTGAAATCAGATCCAAATACAATGCTCCTCCTCCTCCAAAATATGCTAAAAGCGAAACGAAGATTACAGAAATTTGAAAAGAGAAAAACTAAAAAAAACCCTAAGTTCTCGTCTCTGGATGCCCCCTCTCTGTTGCTCTGCAGGGGTATTGTAACCCCTGATCCCCGATGTACGTATCACAGTATCGGAGCGCGATACGACGTACAAAATTGATTTGACCTCCATGGTAGTCTGATTGAGCTGATTTCAGTTTCAAAAATTATTTTCTAATATTTTAGATTTTTCAGAATTTTCTGGAATTTTTCTGGATTATTTTGGAAAATCTCCGTAGTCGGTGTCGACCGATACCGATAACCGGCTTTACGATTTTTATTTCACTAACGGCGTGGCATTTTGAGAATCAACTTTCATCATGTGTCTTAGAATCACATTCTCTGCATTAGGGTATTTTTGGGGATTTTTCTGAATTTATCGAAAATCTGGCCAAACCGGTGTCGCCCGGTACCGGTGACATCTTCCAAGATTTTTAATTTGCAAACCGTATTGAATTTCTTCAAACCATCTTCATATTACGTCTCAGAATAATATTTCCTATTTTATGTAATTTTTGAAAACCGTTCGGGACTAGTCAAATTTTGGACCAAATTAAATAATATTATTTTAATTATTTTAATCCTTTTCTTTTCTTTTTTCCTTTTCTTTCCCCTTCTTCCCTTCTCTGGGTACTTCTTCACCGCCTTACCCACCACCTCTTTCTCTCTCCTCTAAATAAAAATCTGTCCCGCTCTCTCTCTCTTACAATTTCTCCTTCTCTCTCTTCCTCTCTTTCTCCCCTCTCACTGTCTCTCTCTCCACTTCCCTCCCACTACTCTCTCTCTCTGTCCGCCAGGAAGGCCAGACCACCGCCAGTGGCCCTGGTCGTCGCCGGTAGGCCGGTGGCCGCGCCCCCCAAGCCGGGCACCACCCCTCTCCCTTTCTTTTTCTTTTTCTCTTTTTCTTCTTCTTCTTCCTCTATTCTTCCTCTTCTTTTCTTTCTTTTCTTTTCCAGTGCTTCTTCTCCTCTTCCTCTCTCTCTCTCTCTCTCTCTTTCCCGTCGCCGGTGAGGCAGAGCCAACGCCGGCGAGGCGGCGCCGGTGGGTCTGGCCACCACAAGCCCCTGCCCCCCCATCTCTCTATCCCAATCTCTCTATTCACTCTCCCCCTCTCTCTCTCTCGCACTCTCTCTCGCGGCCTAAACCGCCGCGCCGTCGGCTAGCAAGGCTGGCCGGCTTGTTCGCGCGGCAGCAGCAAAAGCTGCTGCTGCTGCTGCTCTCTTATTGGGTCCGGGTGGAACCCGAACCCAATAACCCTATTGGGTTGACTAAGGGTTGGTTTGAAACCTGTTAACCCAATAACCCGTTACCCATTTAACTTAAGTATTGGGTATGGGTTGTGGATCTGGACCCGACCCGTTAAGAGCCAAACCCGCATCCAAAACCCAATAAAGGTAAACTTACAGAAAACCCCCTGTTACATTTCAGTATTTGCATTTGAAATATTGTTATTTACATATTTAACCCATTTTTATTACTTTTAGTATTCGGGCGATATCTGGAGCATCCGGACTCCGATTTGGACGATTCTGGATCCGTTGCTATCGTGGGAAAGAGAGCTACCTTCTCATGACCAGTTTGTGAGTGTTTTCCTTTTATAAGTTATATTTTTACTATGTTTAGTAAAAGTGATGATTGCTTAATTATCGGTAAATCATTAAAATTATTGGTTATTAAAATGTCATTGTTATAATCATGGACATCCCTATAATTACAACATAGAGATAGAGATTACCTGAGTTATAATACCATGTAGAGGCATATCTGGATGATTGGCTAGTTAACGAGATTTCTGACGTAAGTAAAACTTGATAATTAAAATAGATCATTAGTTTAATACTTTGATGGTACCTACCGTGGTCATAAGATAGTGATCGTTAGTATAGAAGTATTTGACACTCGAGAAGATGAGATAGCCATATTACACTGGGCACGATTGTTTACATACAGGGTATTGCATCTTCATGTCTATCTGTTACATCGAGACTTGTTAAATGGGACACTGTTATCTCCTGCATATTCACCGTGACTTACATATCCTGTCACACAGGACACTGTTATCACATGTACATGTAACACCGTTGCACAGATACTATGACATGTCACACCAGTAGTTCACACGTCACACCAGTAGTTCGTACTCATGTGCACCACTTCACAGAACACCGTCATTTTATATACTGTTATCATCGTTTCATGGATTCTCGGCATATCACTGTTACACATGCATGCGTGATTTCTCTATTCTTGTCATATGGACCCCTGCTCGTATTGCATGTATTATTGTTCCATGTTATCCCTGTATTCATGTTATATGATTGTTTCCTGTTACTGATATTGTTATTTCCGTTCCTGGATACATGAGCTGTTGATATGCGGTAGGTTGTTTCCCGTTTCCCGTTTCCCGTTATCGTGTTCCATGCTATCAACAGAGCTCATGTCATGTTATCGTATTACATGTACCATGTCCCGTACTTGTTCCTGTTATACTGTATAGTGAAAGATAATAAAGAGAACTTGGGTATGGGGGAGACTTGACGGTTGACTAGATCTTATCGGGTGATGTACTGGATCCATATTGTTAGTCCCACTGCAGGGGACGGTAGTGCTACCTACCAATTGCTCCATGAGCTCCCGTTACTTGATTGATGCTCCCCTCTTAGCGGAGGGCCCTGGTCTCAGCAGCCAGGGGTTTGTTTAAGGCCGTGATCCCGGGTATGCACGGGATACACCTACCCGATAAGAGCTCCTCGACCATGGGTTTCCAATTAACATAATAAAATAGTATACACAATAGTGACGTCAGGAACACTTGTTATTTGATCACTCTCTCGTTTGGATAATGATACCCGTATGCCATGTCCAGATGGGTTCGACTGGAGTGCGGGCTCCAGTATGAACTGCCAGTGATATGGGACACTGGAAGAGAGTGATTATAATACCAGGTGGTGCTGATTGCTACTATTGGATAAATAACTTGACTTGCCTGATACATGTATGCTATTGTTTAGTTGTACTTATTACTGTACCTGATCATTTATCCGCTATCATGTTACTGGTACATGTTACACTTTCTGTGGTGGCATACTACTCAGGTATATGTATACTCTTGCATATATTCTGTTTTCTGTATATCTTGCAGACCTCATTACTGTCTATGCACAACACCGTATTATGGTTATTTTGCATATGCCTATCTGCATGTTCACTTCTATCACGTCACCACTAGCATGTTCCTTTCTATCACGTCACCACTAGGCAACAGTACTTAATATATAAACTGGATACGACTATAGACATGACCCGATAATAACCGGCTAGGTAGTGATGGTATTAAAAGATAACATGTCTATATATTTCTACTGCTTCTTATATACTTATTCTTTAGTATCACTATTACAACATCATGTATTATATATTAGTATCGTGTTTGTATTACTATAATATATATTACTACCTCCTCCTTCATTTTACCACTCACTAGGTCGCTTTCTGACGACCCTGGGTTTGCGTGCCCAGGTTGGAGATCCGAGTTATCATTCGGGTAGCTAGTTCATTGGATTCACATAGAAGACTTTACCATCGAGATTCCTTCATAGGTATCTAAGTGCTTTGTTCTTGTTATCTCCTTTATTCCTGTATTTCTATCTGTTATGATCACTAACCCCTTTCTACATGTATTCTTGTACTTATTTCCTGCTGGAACTCTTGTGTATATGGAGGCCCTGTCCTGTACTGAGGCTTAACGTACTCGTGAGTGTGTTTTTACCTCGCGTATGTACGTCTCCATAACGTCCCCGTACCTGCGGGATCAGGGCGTTACAGGTATTTATAGGAGATGGAAGAAGTAGAGTCCCGGTACAACTCCTCCACGAAAGCAGGTATTTAGACTCATCCATATGGCCACGGAAACGCGGTTTTGGCCGCGTTTTCGCGGCCATAGCTTTGTCCCTGGCCACGCGCTTTCGCGCGTGGCCTTCTCTGGTCCGTCCATCTGGTTATATCCTTTTAGATCTAGCGTACCGACTCTTTATTTTGAAAATTCGGGATAACTTGGGAAGCAAGTTACCCTAAATCTAAATCTCTTTAAAATGAATTTTATCTTTGCACTCTCCTCCTTTTATCTTTATCCTTGTCTGCAAGCATTTAGGGTTGAGTAGAAGTCTATCCCTTTCCTCTTCTTTTAGTAATTGCAACTTTTGCACTTGGTAATTGCAACTTTTGCATTTGGTAATTGCAACTTTTGCACTTGGGCTTTTTGGGCTTCATTTAGGCTTTATTCTTGATTTAAATAATTACTCAAGGCCTGCACACATTAAATAACAAAACTTTAGTAATTGGTGCATAATTAAAAGAATAAATAGGGAACATGATAGTAAATGTAGTGATAAATATGCAATTTTTACTACCTATCAGAGAGAGAGTTTAGAGATAGTGGATCAATCGCAAACACTGAGATATATTTTGAGGTTCGAGCCACTGCTCTACGTCCCCGCCTTCACACAGAATGATTTTCACTATATGTTCACACAAGACCTCCCGCACAGGGAACCTCCACTGAGAATTTGGCAAATAGAAACTAGGAATACACAACTCCTCTCTCCAATAAAACAACCTCTCTCTACATAAGAGGCTAGGCACAACAACAATCACCTCTACACTTAGAGGGATAAGGCACTAAGCCAAACAACAACAATCACCACCTCTACACTTAGAGGGATAGGCACAAAGTCAAAACTCCAATCTCAATCACCTCTACACTTAGAGGGATACCAACAAACTCAAAACTCCTTCACAATCACCTCTACACAAGAGGGATACTCATAAACTCAAAGCAAAGAAAGATTACAACTCTTAGTGATCTCAAAGACCACAAACAACCTTGGTGATCACTATAAACCATAAACCAATTTTTCCACCAAAAATAAGATCCTATAGATAGGATAGATATGATAATTCAAGTGTGAGAAATCAAGGTGTTTGAAAATCAAAACATAAAGAAAAATACTTAGAAAAAATGCTAGATAAAGATAGAAATGAAGATCAAACCCAACATCCCAAATACAATATTTTTCTTTGATTTTTTTCAACCCTTAAAAACAAATAAAAAGATAAATATTTTAGCCTAAAAACTCTTGAAAACTTGTTGCTAAAACACTAAAAAGATAGAAATATTTGCTATTCAAATTCTTGATGAAAACAACCCAATGGATGGGTATTTATAACCCACTCCAAAAACTAGCCGTTGGCAATCTGGAAAAGCCAGATTTGCCCTTCCGGTCGACCGGCCAGTCGACCGGCCAACAGTCATATTTTTGACCGTTGTGCCTCCGGTCGACTGCCCAGTCGACCGGGCCAAGCCATCGGCGACCACCCGGTCGACCGGCCAGCACCCAAGAGTTGGGTGCTTTTAGTCGGTCGATCGCGCGATCGACCGGCCTTCTATGGCTGACCTTTGTGCACGTCTCATGCACATCGATCGACCGATCCGGTCGACCGCCAGCTGATCTGGCTGGGATGTTTGGAACTTAAATCTTAAACATTTTAACTCCAATAAAATCTCATAAAATCACATAAATTCCACAAAAATAAGTTCTTATAAGATCTTTGAATAAAAAATATCTGTGACTAAAATTCAACACATATTACAAACAATTTGAACTATTTTTGTGATATAGAAATTTGGCTTAGACATAAAAATCGTATTTTCCAAACTTGGATTTTGAAATGAAAATTTATTTTTTCTAAAACTCATATGGATACAAAAACATGATATTGAAACAAATTTGAAGCATATTCTATATGGAAAGAATCCAATATACATATAAAATATGTATCAATATTTTTGATATGAAATCCAAAATCGGTTAAACCGAAAACCAAACCAATAAACTTTAAACTTGCGTGTGTATGTGAACTTGAGCATATCAATACTATCTATCTTTACACAAGATCTAAACATTCTAAACTAAACATAAACCGAAGTCTTCTTGTCGATGCTCATCTTCAAGACGACCCGATCCAAACACGATCCAATGAGCTTGACTCTAGCCGAGTGCTAGATGCGATCTTGACATGCGAGCTCTTGAATCTACATGTGTTAGCTCCAAAACTCTTTTGTTGAAGCAAACACCTACTAAGATCTTGATCAAATATCTGAAACTAATTAAGCACAAGATCATTAGTAAACTATAACTACATGATTTAATCATCTTCAAAACTAGAGTGATGGGCTTTTGAGCCAACAATCAGCAATTAAAAAATATTTAAAAGTGAAGTTATTTAAAGATTTTGAATGCCTTTAAATATCCCAAAACTGGGTAGTATTGTGCAAGTTAATAATAACATGCTAAACCAATTAAAAGCATTTATAAGTATTAAATCTACCACAACCTACTTTGTTTTCTATTTCGCAAACTGTCATAATACAATCTTCAAACATATATCATCAAAATAAACTCCATACAATTTCCATGTCCATAGCATCATAAACAGAGTTAAAGAACAAATGTGAAGATTCGACAAAACTAATTCATGTTGTGTTCTAAATGTAAACAATACTACATCGGACCGAGTCTGCGCTGAGATTGTTTTTAAGATAACTAACAGTTATTCAGGAACCACTTTCAGGAACCACTTTCAAGAACCACACAAACTATTTACAAACATTATCTATTTTAATATTAATTTTAAACATGAAATTCTGTTAATAATTTGTGATAAATTTTACCTCTATCTAAAGTTCTTTAAATACAACATATATCTAGGTGACAGCTAGAAAAGTAAAAAGTGAAATCAACAACCAATATTATAATCACAAGACAACAATTTAACAAATAATGGTTAGATACCAACATCAGCTAGTCAGCAAATTATCATGCATAATTGTTTGGTGCATTCTTAATTCCATCTAACACTACCTACATGAATCAGTTAATCTTATCTAGCATATTTGTACATCCATTCTTTATTATGTATCTAGCATTAATTATTATTTAGAAAATGTTTGACCCAATAATAATTTAAAATCCTAAATGAAAAAAATCTATAAACCCTGCAGTACCACATACTAATGCAAATATTAGAAAGAACAAGCTATTTATTATTTCCAAATCAAGAGCAGATCCAAACAATTAACTATGAAATGATGGTCACCAAACTAAATTATTCATAAGTGCAAGCAACAACAATTATCAATGATAACTAAAAGATTCGTTTTTTAATTACATTTTAAACTCAATTACAAGTGATAATATAGAATTCAATAGATTTTACTGCAATAGTAATTTAAAAACTCTAAATCGTACAGTACATCTGAAAACAAATAACAAATCACAATGAGAATTCATTATCGAATCATGAAATCCAACCATTTAGTTGTAACTCAAGTAGATCCAAACAATATGATTATTAGAATGCATTATATATAAACAAGATCCACCAAAGTCAAAATGATCTACATTATATCACTAAATAATACACCTAATTACTAGTTAATAGAAAAAATGAATGAAATCATGTGATACAGCTACGTTCCATAAAAGGTACGGACGCATTTTTATCAAAATGGAAGCAGATCGCAACCGTGAACGTCAAAAGAACTGATCACTCATTCCTCTAACAGATCAATTCAATAAAGATCCAAATGCAGTCAGAAATTGAGAATCAAAAATCAACAAAAAGTTCTAGAGGGCTCGGAGATCTCGAGGATGCGAATCAGTATGAATCAATACTAATCACTTGCAAGAATTAATTAAATAGTTAACTACTCGTTGCAATATAATACTATGCTTGTACGAATTTAGATAATTATTCTATTGCATCAAATTCCTATTGCAAGAAATAAATGTTTTGAAAGAAATAATAATTAATTAATTTGCATGAAAATTAATTAACAAAAAAATCTTTAATTGTTTTCAAGATTGTTGGTTATTTTCTATTGTTTTCCTAAATTAAAGACATGTAATAATTAACACTTTTTTAATTGTTTCATCAAGAATAGAATCAAATCAAATTTAATCCCTAAGCATGCAACTAATTAGATAATCAAAATCAAATAGAGTAAAAAAAAACTGGTCTGGGAATATAATTGTGCTACGCACTGTCTTAGAAGATAAATGGTCGGTTCTATTGTTCAGACGTCGAATGGCCTTGTCAGCTAGCGGTAAAGACTCCATAAGAATCATCAGTTCCGGGGATCGAGTGCTATCACCAGGCCTCTGCTTAAATGAGGGATGACTACCAAGAAATAAAGAGAAAAAAATTTATTTAAAACTGAATCCCTTCTCACAATAATTAGGCCTCGAAGAATTTTCAGAAGGAGAGAAGAAGAAAAATGTGTGTTAGAATGAAAGGAAAAAGGTTCTATTTATAGGCTTAGAGGTGAGAGTGGGTTAGAGAATTATTAGGTTTTGTTAGTTATCCATGAGATTAGGTCACTTGATTATTTAATGACTTAGTCTAGATTGAAAAAGTCAAGTTTATAATAAGTAAAATCCAATATTACCATCTTGGACGAGGTCAGATTTTGACCACTACAAAAACGCATTGGACTCTGTTAGGATTTGTCTTATTTTAAAGAGAAGATATTAGCCCAAGAAGATCCAATCGAGTTGGAGAAGATGATGACTTAAAGTAAGAAGAACCAAACCAAAAAGGGTGCGGATTAGTTGATTTATAAAGTTATAAGTCGACTAACATATAAGATCAGTCGACTAGTAGTCAACTAGGGCAGATACAGAAGTAGAAAAAGATAGGAAGCATTATATAATAGTCGACTATATAGTTTATAAGTCGACTAATTGTAGGGATTAGTCGACTAATTCTCAGGATAAGTTGACTAATCGAGGCGTTTCTGAAGTAGAATCAGTTTCCTTTTTAGGCACATGTTTCTTTTTCTGGAGGAGTATGAATAGGATTTAGTTTCTATTCAGTGAAGGTCTGTTTCTAAAGATTAAAAGGTTTAGAATTCTTTTAGATCTAGGAGAAAAACTCCTAATAGGATTGATTAAGATTCTTCAAGCATCTAATGATCAACTATTATCTCATAGTCTAAATAGGAGTTTACTGTAAAATCTTATGAATAAAGGTTGTAACCCAGTATTGTAACACAAAGAAAATGTACAGAAAAATGTGGAAAATACTAAGGAAGTAAAGAAAGAGAGGAGTAAGGTGAAAGTGCATAGAGAGAAGATAATACTCTTTTAATCTAAATCTAGATTAAAGAAAAAGGTGAATACTTTTGTTGCATTAAGAGGAAGGTTAGATCTCGTTGTATCAACTTTATTAATAAAGCTCTCTCAAGTTTTCTCCCCGTTGATGTAGGCCAAGTTTGGGCAGAATCATTAAATCCTCATGTTATTTCTTATCTTTGATCTAGGTATTATTAGTTTGCTTTAAAATAGTTTTCTTTTACAAGTATTGTCATATTGTCAAGTTTCGCAAACATCGATCCCAGGAGTAACAATTGGTGTCATAAAGCGTCGATTTGTTGCAACAATTGGTATTAGAGATAAAGATTGACAAATAGTGATATGTCGAAGTTAGAAAATTTTACGATAAAATCTGAGGTCAAGAACTTCTATGGTAAAGAAAATTTCAGTTTATGGCAAAAGTGGGTGAAAGCATTGTTGGTGCAACAGGGTCTTCACAAGACCTTGCAGGGTAAGTCATCAAAACTTGTATATACGTCAAATGAGGATTGGGAGGAAATGGATCTAAAGAAAGTAAGTACAATCCAACTATGTCTCGCAAACGAGATGATGTACAACATGATAGATGAAGAAATGACAACATGATTGTGGATAGGGTTAGAAGCATTGTATATGATGAAAACCCTCTCCAACAAGTTGTATCTCAAGAAACAACTTTATAGGCTACACATGAATGAAAAAACAACAATATTGGAGTATTTAAACTTCATCAACAAGGTCATCAGTGAGCTTTTAGATTTGATGTAAAGATCGACGAGGAGTACAAGGTGTTGATACTTCTCAGTTCGCTTCCAAAGTCATACGATCACATCATGACCATCATGCTTCGGTGAGAAAACTCTCTTCTTGGAGGAGGTTACATCAACTCACTTATCTAATGAGATTAAGAAAAGGCCAAATCAAAAGGAGCAGGAAGGATTGGGTTTGGTGGTCACGGGAAGAAAACAGTAACTGATCAATACACAATACTCACATAATTTCAACTTGCAGATCTTAGCACCCTTCAATAAGTCTTGCTTCGCCAAAGTTTGCATAGACTTTTCTTACGCATTACCAAATCTCATGTGCCACAACTTGGTAGCATCATCATCTGAGTCAACTGAAACTGTCATAAGACGTGTGTGACTATACTACCCTCAAGTAATATAAGTTCCTATCTCTGACACCCTTTATCACAATCATAGACCCCTTTGTGATCTTAAGAATACCATTCTCCAATGCCACTTTAAGTCCCTTTGACTCCACAGCTTCAACTGAGATAATATTATTCTTTATCTGAGGAACGTGTCTCACATTAGTTAAGTCTCTAATTAGACCATCAAGCATCTTGACGCAAATGGTACCTATCCCAACCATTTGGCATGCATCATCTTTCCCTATGATTACCACATCTCCATCCAGCTTCTTATAGCTAGACAACCATTCTCTTCTGAGATATATGTGATAGGTAGCCTTTGTATCCAATAAGCACTCTGATGCATCTGAGTAGCATAAAGACAGTGTAATAGAGAGCAAGAAGCAGGAGAATCAGAATAATTACCATCCGACTTGGTGACATTCACCTTCGATGGCCTCACTGACTTCTCCTTCTACTTATTCTTCTTCCTAAGCTCCAGATAATCTTTCTTCGAATGTCCAGACAATTTGAAGATGTACACTTATATCGAGTCAAACTATGATTGTCAAATCATGATCTCATTTTGATCAACCATGATTTTCTCCTCTTTGGTTTGGACTTCTTCCTCTCACGATCAATACTTTTGCCGATGTGTCATTATAGAACTCTTTGTCCTTCCTCCTTAAATCAAGATTCACAAGATCAGTAGTAGCTTCAACATAGCTAAGTGATGATTTTTTGTTGATCAGAGTAAGAATAAATGTCTCATATCTATCATCTGAAAGAGAACTCAACAATATCACAGTTTTGTCTTCATCCCCAATCACTTTATCCACATTCACTAGATTTGCGAGAAACTTCATGTAGTTGTTGATGTGATCTCTACTAGAAACTCCTTTCTTTAACTGGAAATGATAAATGTCTTTTTCATATGCAATCAGTTCTCGACGCTCTTCGTCAAGTACTTACTCGTGAGAGTCTTCCAAATATTTTTCGTTGTTATCTCATTCATCATGTCATACTTCAGATCTTGTGTTAAATAAGACCTAAGAATTATTGGCCCAAAGGCCTATCACTCTAGTTTTTATGATGATTAACTCATATAGTTATAGATCTTGTGTTATTTAAGTTTCAAATATTCAATCAGGATCTTACTTGGTATTTAGCTTCAACAAAAGATTCAAAGTCAAGTTTTAGATTCAAAGTCAAGTTTTGAAGTTAGCATGTGTTGATTCAAGAACTCAAGCTTAAAGATCACATCAAGTACTCAAGGAGGAGTCTAGCTCAATGGAATCAAGTTTGGATCAAGTCAAGATGCAAAAGAAGATTTATTCAATTAAAAAACTTGAGTCGAGAGTTTGTAGGTTTAGAATTTATGTAAAGAATGATTAGTTTTGATTGCTCAAGCTTATACACATACACTTGCACGTAAGTTTTGGTGTTCTGGTTTTCAAGAAGATTGAGTTTAACAATATCGATTTGGAAAAGATTCCATACTTTGTGTTTTAAACTCATATCTTGGATTTATACGGTTTATATTTCAAAAAAAAAAGTTTTATAGTTTGAAATATATGTTGGATTCTATTCACACATATTAAAACTTGAGTTGTTCATAGAAACTTATTTTGATGAGTTTAAGTTTTGTTTTTATCAAAAGTCATTGTATGAGTATATATTGTCAAAAACAAGTTTACATTATTTATAGGCGTATTGGATGTTATCCATACATATTGAGCTTCAAATGTGTTTGAGAAACTTGTTGTTGTATTTATAAGAGATTTAGAAAAACATGATTTTCTATTTAGAAGTTTTATATTTGAAAAATATATTTTTATTTTAAGAAATGTATTTATATCTCAAAAACAAGTTCACATATATGTAATATGTGTTGATTTTGATCACACATATTTGTGCTCCATTATATTTTCATGAACTTATTTTATAACGTTTATTGAGATTTATTGATTTATTGATATTTATTTTGATTTAAAAAGATATTTTAAAATATAGAAAAAATGGGTTTTTAGCTAAGGCCAATCGATCGCTAGCTAAATCTGAGGCTCTGATGGTCGACCGCCCGGTCGACAGTCCGGTCGACTGACACAAGCAAAAGCTTGTGCATGTCAGTCGACCGACCGGGCGACCGTGGAAGAAACCTTGCTCTCTGTTTGGTCTTCGGTCGACTCGGTGGACCCCAACGGTCATATTTATAATCGTTGGCAGTTGACTGTCTGGTCAACCGATATGCTTGTTTGGCCTGTGACTGAACCCCAATGGCTAATTTTTGGTTTGGCTTATAAATAAGGTTTTTGGCCTGATTTTCTTAAGATTTTCTTAACAAGTTTTCTTATGCTTATTGCCTCATCTTCAACAGACCTTTTCAACAAGTTTTAAAGCTTCATTTTCATGTCAAAAAAGAGTTTTAAAGAGTGCTTCTCTTGAGTTTTCAAAATAATTTTTTTGAGCTTTCCACTTTCAAATGTATCTAGTTTTCTCATACAAGTTTGAGCCTTTCATTTTTTAAATCTATCCTATAGAATCTTTGTTTGTGGGAAGAGTTTTGTTTGTGATCAAGAAGTTGATCACCAAGTGTTCTACATTATATTTGAGGAGTTGAAGGTTGCGGCCTCGACAAGCTTGCGGGCTCACACGTGTTGTTGTTCTTGTCGGAACAAGTGAGAATCTTACGTGTCTGAGAGTTCTTGAGAAAGCTTGTAGGTGTTGTGCCGCTGAGAGATCTTGCAGGATCGATTTTAGTGAAAATCTTTCATTGCGGTGAAGGCGGGGACGTAGAGCAAGTGGCTCGAACCTTAGAACCATTCTCTCGTGTTTGCGATTGCTTATCTCTCTTTACTCACTGTATTTATATATTTTGCATGCTCATATGTTTATATTTTTATATGCTTGATATTAATTGTCCTTAATTGATATACATGCTTGGGATTGTTTAATTGATATCTTGCATGCTATTTCTTGTCTATTCTTACATGCTTGATATACTTTCATGTACTTACTTGTTTGAACTAAAATAGCTACAACTCTTAATCAAGATGAATTTTAAGGGAAATCCTTGAGCCTTTCACCGAGAATTCCCCTTCACTCTTTGGTTATCTATTGTGTTAAGTTTTTAGTTAGCATAAAAGTTTTTATTTCTGTATTTAATTAGCACATCACCGATTTTATCCCCTCTAGGTGATTACGATAACTTCACGCGTCGTTCTATTCATCTTGTTTCAAAATTTCTCTTTCATTTTGGTTGGTTTCTCTTGCAAATCAAGAGTATCCTTCAGATTCTACACGTTAAGCGCATCTAATACTTTACATCTACACGAATCAAAATTGTTTGTACCATCAAACTTTATCACATTAATCTTCAAGTGATAAATATCCTGAATGTTCTTTTTACAAAAGAGCCACTCCCATCGGATGTTTCTTCGGCCATTTTTCTCTCCAAATACTTTCAACCAAGCGAGTAAAATCAAATATAGAATAGATCTAGAAGAGAAGAAAAGATTTTTACTTACAATTGAAACCCTAATAAGAGTTTCTAATTGATCTCTCCACCAAAGAATAGAAGACGAGATTCAACCTAATAAAAATCCGATTTTTTAACTTCAACAAAGCTTCAAATCTTCAAGATCCAAACTTCCAACTAAGATCCACTCCACGAAACAATCCCCAAGCGTAACCTGGCTCTGATCCAGGAATCAGAAGGTGGCCAAAGAACCGATCAAACACAACACTAACAAAAAACAAAGAGAGGAGACGCGATATAAGAGGTTCAACAATCTTGTCTACGTCCCGAGGCAGAGAGAGAGATCTATTGATGTTTAATACAAGAGGAATATGTTTCTCACTTTTTCTGAATCACCAAATACAATGAACACATATCCCTATTTATAGACAAGTGTGAGAAAGGGGCAAAAATAGAGTAGGTCGGTTTACATCCGACTGCCAGAACCCGAGTGCCAGTCGACAGTGCAAGCTCCCCCACTCTCTGTTAAATCTTAAAGAATGGCCGGTCGACCAGGCGGTCGACCGACACTAGCATACCCACTCTCTATTAAATCTCAGAGAGTAGGTCGATCGACCGCGCGGCCAACCGACACTGGCATACCAACTCTCTTTTAAATCTCAGAGAGTGGGTCAACCACCGTGTGATCGACCGATAATACCCAATGTGCACATTGTGTACACGTCGATCGATCTCCAGTCGACTGACCCGATACCTCTGCTTGCATCTGATTGCCTTGACTTCAATTCTCTTTTCTCTCTCTAACATTAGTCAAAATTCATTTAGATTTTGATTCTCTCCTTCTATTACTACCATTTTTCATTCTTCCGATGAAAAAGACCTAAAAAGGAGGGGTCTCAATATACTATCTCTTGTTATCATTGTCGCAGATGTTTACCTTTGTGCTGTCAATATTTTTTTTGTAATTACCTCAAATCTGTCTGTAAAACATTAACAACAGAAGCAGCATCAACAATCTCTCAGGCATACATGCTTACATGACTGATATGGTGTCTGTTTTGCGTTAGCAGGAAATGTGTTTGTAAGTCTTTCATCCTTCTTTATTTTGATTAAAAAAGAATCATTTGACAGCATCAACTTTAAAGGGATATTAAGGTTTTGATTAGATTATAAGCACTTACATCGGAAAGCTACGCGGCCGCGGGCCTAGGCCCAGGCCCTAATGACTTGCTTCAGTTATGGACCAGGCCTGTTAGAATAAACCTTAGGTCGGTCCAATTGTTGCCTGGTTCACATTGTGGGGCCCATGTCCAGCCACATCTCTGCTGCCTTTTCACATCCTGCCATTCCCCCATTCTGAGCTTTTCGAGTCTCCAGCTTTAGCTCGACTGCAGTGTCCTTGAATGCATAGCTGTTACCTTCATCCTTCATATTTTATCTGAACCATGTCCAATCTCAGCTGCTGAAGCTGAATCTAATGTGGGTTATAAATATAATGTTGTAACTGTTGGATTAGGTGTCTAAGTCATAACTATAATTGATAGCAGCATAGTCCTTTTGGGTTGCCCTCGAGATTCAAAAATAAGTATAACTAAAAGGAGAACAAAATTTCGTTTGGGAAATTAGTCCCACATTGGTGGGATAAGAAAACTGGAGGTTATCCAAGGCTATAAATAGGGCCTTAGGGATTCATTCTAATTCACAACCTCTTGGCTTGAGTATTAGCCTCCTTTTTTCTTCTCTTGGAAGAACTCTTTGATAGTTCATCCATACTTAGTTAATTTTTGAATCGTTGGGTGTGATTCCATCAGAGGCACGACATTTGTGGTGCTTGTTTCCAAGAGATCTGAAGGGATAATTTTAGTTGTTTACTATAACAACTAAAAGGTATGTAATTCTATTTTCTTCTGTAGTAATTTTAATTAATTACTAGAATATTAGGATTCTTTTTATGTTCATAGTTATAGATTCAATTGTGAAAAACACAGATCATGTTTTAGGTTGCATGCTCCCTTAAAAGTCTAAGTTTGTTTGTAATACCTAAAACCCATCAGTGGTATCAGAGCAGGTTGTTTTCAATTGAATTTGCTATAATTGTTGAATTGATAAGGTAACTAAATTTTATTTACCATATATATATTGATTCTCATTAAAGGTATAATGAGAATAAAAGGTAACTAAGTTTTATTTACCATATATATATTGATTCTCATTAAAGGTATAATGATAATAAAAGGTAACTAATTTTATTTACCATATATATATTGATTCTCATTAAAGGTATAATGAGAATAAAAGGTAACTAAATTTTATTTACCATATAATATTGATTCTCATTAAAGGTATAATGATAAAAAAGGTAACTAAATTTTACTTAAATCCCAATCTTAGTTACTTTAAGAAAAAATGTGAAATTGTATGCTAACCCAATTGAAATTGCACATTAACTTATAAGTCATTAGTGGTGCGTGTGTGGTTAACCAGCACACTAATAGGGCTAATAAAGAGCAGTAATGGGTATCTTATAAATTGTTATTGTTGATGGAGTGTGTGTGGTTTACCAGCACATCAATTGAGATGATAAATGACATGATAGTACCAAGCACATTTGCATGGTATTCACATCTTGTTTGTGATCCTCGGTATCCAGTCACAAATGTAAGAGCATAATCTGAGATTAAACATGCCATTGAATAGTTTCAATGAGTCTCAAAAGACTTACCTGTATGAAAATTTGCAATTAGATTACGGCATCCCTTTTCTAAGTTGTGAATTCATAGTTGGATCCTAGCTCGATATTTCAATTTTGAGTTGTTATATTAGGGTTATTTTTCTTTTCTAACTCAAACTACCTTTCTTTTAGAAATGTCTGCCCCTAATGATGCTTCTGGTTCCTCCTCCTCCAATCACAACTTTTCTTTGTTGAACATCTGCTCAAAGGTGACATTAGATGGAACCAACTATAATGACTGGATGCGCAACATCAAAATGGCTCTTCGTTTCGAGGACAAGGAGTATGTCCTTGACAAAGAACTTGTTGAAATTGACGAAGAGAAGGCCACTCCTGAAGAATTAGCTGCTTATAAGAAGCACTACACGGATGCAACAAAAGTTGCTTGCATCATGGTTGCTACCATGACTCCTGAACTGCAAAAATTCTATGAGGATTACTGGCCGTACGAGATGAACAAAGACCTTATGGAAAAGTACCATAAGCGAGCTCGTCAGGAAAAGTACGAGATAGTAAAGTCCCTCATATCAAGCAAGATGAAGGACGGAGAGTCTGTCAAGCGGCACGTGCAAAGGATGCAGCGATACGTGGAACGCCTTGTGAGGCTAAATGTGCATATTGATGATGAGTTGGCTATTGACATAGTCTTGAACTCATTACCAAGTTGTTATGATCAGTTCATTGACCTATCATTTGAACAACAATGAGACCACATTGGCTCATTGCACAACCTCCTGAGGACAGCTGAAACTGGGATGAAGGGAAAGAGTGATCCCCCCACTCCTGCTAATACTACCGTTCTGGCCATTGGGCAAGGAAAGGGGAAAAAGAGGAAAGGTCCTCCCAAGCAAAACTGGAAGGGAAAAGTCTCATGTAAAAACCAGTTCTGATATTACCCCTGTCTCTGATCCTAAAGAGGCCACTTGCTTCTATGCAACGATAAAGGACATTGGAAACGAAGCTTCCAAAGTATCTGCAAGATTAAAAGATGGGAAAGTAAAACCATCTACTGCAGGTATATACACTATTTCGTCTATTAACGCAACATCTTTGATCTTGGGTCCTTGATACAGGATGTGGGTTTCACATTTGCTCTGTATTGCAGGGACTAAGAAAAAGTGAGGATGTGGAGCATGGTAGAATGAACTTGATCATGGGAATAGCGATCTTCACCTGTCACCAAGATTGGAGTTTATAGTCTAGTGCTTAATAATGGTGTTAA
>JAVJIF010015073.1:0-124530 GCA_038442645.1 Agave tequilana | reverse complement strand
TTGACATTTACAAAAGACAGGTCTCGATACTCGTTGACATTTACAAAAGACGAGTATCACCAATTCTGAAGCTTGGCGGCGTCTCAATCGGTTATGTCATTGCGACCTCTGAACCAGCAGACAGCTAAGTCTCAATTCCGAGCCCTGTTGACATTTACAAAAGACAGGTCTCATTTTTCGATTCAACACAGACCGGTGTCAGGCTTGGTGGCGTCTCGACCAGTTATGTCATTGCGACATCTGAACTGACAGATACCCAAGTCTCATTATCCAACACAATAAGGATTATGTTCTCAAGTGTCTACAATAAAACTTTGAAAGGACAATCCAGCAAATGAAACGAGTCAAGACTCGACAGGGAAACAAAAAAAAAAAAGAGAGAAAGAATTTCATTGATTCCAAAAGGATGAGATACATGGAGCACATATACAACGACCTACAAGGCGTACACTGTAAGATCTGAGCCGCTCTCCAAGGGAGTCCAGCCTCGTCCCTCCTGTCATCAGCAGCCTGGGCAAGCGCTTGCGACCTCAGCTCGGCCTCATTGAAATCTATTGCCTGGGTCAGACTAGCTTCAACCTCCGCCAAAGTTGCCTTTTGTGACAATCCCTGCTGTGAGAGCTCTTTATTTTGAGCCTTGAGCTGCTCAAGCCACGCAGTTTCTTCAAGACGCACCGGTTCAGCTTTGGACAAGAGAAGGTTTCCCTTCCTAATCATCTCCTTGGCCTTCGCAATCCTATCTTCAGCATCAAGAAGAGCACTGGTCGAGGCATCGATGGCATTTCCAACCTCTGCTTGCCTTGTTTCCAAGATTTCAAGTCAGAAGAGATAGCCTTAGCAGCCTCTTGAGCGCAAGCCGGGCCTCGTGCTTTTGAGCGACAAGACGCGCGACCGCTCATCAACTAAAGACTCCAGGTCCAACAGCGTAGACGGGGCCATTCCTCTACATCCTTCTCAAATTTCATCCACCAGGAGTTCCAAAGCGGTAGCCTGGTGATACCCCTCAAAATCCTGAATACTTTCGATGCCACGGGAGAGGCCCACCTTTAACTTGAGAACGGCATAGTCGAGCCCTTCAAACCAGGTCGATAGTTTCGCCCTAAGCCTTTATAAAAGATATCCACGAGGTCACCTATATAGTCTTCTCAACCTCAGCCACTTCGGGTAAAGAGGTAACTTCAGAGAAATCCACCAGCCTGTTCTACACTATCGTGGAAGGAGCAATGGGAACATCAACATGTAGGGCAGATTGTCAGTGATTTCTGCGGAGTCTTTCATGAAAATCAGTGCGCTAGCCACCGCTGAGGTAGGCTGACAACCATCTCCTGAACAGCAGGCTCAACTACCAGAGTTGGGAAGTAGGGCTTGTAATCACCCTCAGCTTCACACTTGGCAAAATTGTCGGCACCTCACTCTTTGATATAGTTGGGAGTGAGGACACCTCCGGAACTGCTCCCCCTTCGCCTCTGGTCCTTCGGTTGACTTGGGCCGATAAGAAGGCAGGTCGCCGCACAGCGCATCCAGCACAGCAGCATCCGCAGTGGTCGAGCGCTCATGTCACCCCTTGAACCCTTCGGGGAAATCTTCTGGCTCTCTTAAAGCTGATGCATCTTGAGGCCGAACACCTGTAACAAGACTGCGGTTAGTCGGGACACTACATGTAAAGAACCAAGAGGTTAGGACAATACCAAAGGATGATGTCGCCCAAATATCTCGTCAGCCACATCAGTCTCCAGGGGCTCCATCGAAAATTCTTGGCGGAATCAGCACGAATAGCCGGCTCGTTTTCGCTTGCCGAGTATCCTGTGGACCACCCAATAGAGCTCGATGCCACAGGACTTCCTTTAGAAGTCCCAGCGCCCGAGGGACCAATGTCGGCCACATCACCTCCGGACTCCTCCGGACGGGCAAAAGAACCAGCTTCAGTTCCATAAGTAAATAGGAGATCATAATGTTCCCCTTGCTCTCCAACTGCCTCAGCTCCTGCAATCAAGAAGAATTGATATAAGTCAATGGGAACACACAAAAGGCGTATTATATGGACGGGGTAATCTTACCCAGACCCGGAGCGAATTCACCGCTAGTCGGTTCAGCAACCGACGGTTCAGCTGCTAATGGGGCAGCAGGAGAATCGTTGTAGAGGGATGACCCTCTACGACAATCGTAGAAGCTTGGCGACGGGGCTTCTTCGCCAACGATTTCCTACGAAGAGCTACCTGCCCGCTTTCTTTTGAAGTGGACTTCAGAATCCTCTTCCCCACTTCTCTATACGACTACAGGGAGCCGTCCCCATCACACCAGAGCCAGTTGCAGGAGTCTCAGCCCCCGCTCCCACCTCGAAGCGAGGACTCTCGGCATCTGAGGCCTCGCTGTCTTCCACAGCAACAAACTCCTCTATACCTGGGGTGCGAACCCTTTTGCCTTCCTTTTCTCAGAACCTTCTGCCTCAGCCGCTGAGAAATTAACTTCACACCAGAACTGTTCACCTTGAATTCGAGGGGTGTGGAGTTGGAAGTGGCATACCACTGACAGAAGCACAGGGTCATCAGGAATAGGAGCCCTCAACGGCGTACGCCAGCCGCGCCCCAGTACCGCCTGCAGTAAAGAATTGCCAGGCACGGGCCCCATCAATAGGCTCCCCATGAAAGCCAGATTGAGATTCGGGTTGCCCACGTACAGTTGGTCATATCCAAACTGTCGAGCAAACTGACTTGGGACGTAAGGCTCCAAGTAGCAGCTATCCCCTACCCGCTCCGTTACAATAGATGTGAAGGCCGGATACTGACCAGCCACTCAAAAATTCCCCTGCTAAGGGACGAATGCCCTTCCCCCGCATCTTTGAACTCTTCCCCATAGCCTACACCCCGAATACGGAGAAAACAGCGGAAGAGACTATAGACGTCATAGCGACGTACTAATTTACTGGCCTCAGCCACGTAAGTCTTCTGCCATGAGCATCCTTCGAATCGGCGGAGGAGCGCCATTCGAACATCTTGCGGGGGATCCTCTCCAGCTTCGATTATAGAAGGACAATGCAAGGCGAACCACGCCATCAAGTAAGTTATACGGCAGACCTATTCTGGGATTAGGTCCGTCGCGGGGCGAAATGGTCCCCTTTCCACGCTTCGTCGTTGGTGGCCTGCAAAAAGCCTCCGTCAATGCACGAAGGCCTCTTTGGATACAGCACACCATGGCCGAAAAGCCCCAGAGGACGACCATGAACCAAACGAACAGCGGGTAGCAAGACATTCGGATGAACGATGTCACCCGAAGAAGACGGCACCACGCATCTCTTCCGCCAGACTGTTAGGAAACCAGCCAGAAGTGCCTTCCGGGACATCGGCCTGTGAGCCTGATGATGGAAGCTTCGAAGAACATCACCCTGCTCATAGGGACCATCGTCTTCCTTCACAACTAGATCCCTTGGGAGTGCTTTTGCATCCGGTCAAAGATGTCTTCATCAGCAACTCCGCAATGTGCTGCCTCAGGAGCATTCTCCATATCTGGGAATAAATAGTCTCCCCAGCTTTTCAAGCTACAGGAGGTTCCCTTATTTCCCCCATGCATACTGGAGCAAATATACAAATGGCACATTAACTCCCTGTAGGTCTCGAACAAGGCAGGCTCCTACTTCTCCAGAAGAGCCAATTCTGCCTCGCACGGGAAGTATTCTTCATAGGGAGAGACCCAAAAGGCAGAGCAGAACTTCCCACATCTCATGCAAAGCCATACCCAACTCACCGACAGGGGTGAAGAAAGTCCCCGAAGCTGGGCAATACAATTCAAAATGGCGTAAAAGCACGCCACGTTCATCTCAATACCGTAGCAGGTCACCCTGACGGCCTCGTAGAGGTTCAGCCTCTCCAAATCCTCCTCGAAATGAGCAAGGATGTAGGTAGTCAAATCCACCCACCATGCCTTCGGGGGTGAATCCAGCCTGGAGTCCTGAAGTCAGTAGCTGGGTATTTCCCATTGACCTTGCAGAATTGGTTGCCAAAGGTCAGCGCCACTGCAGGATTCTCTCCACTGGGATCTCTCGTGACACATTCCCAGGATGCAGGCCCATTATGCAATGAGGAGGCCCCGCTCTTGCATAACCAGGAGATTGAAGCATCAATTTTCCTATGTGAACAAGTCAGTACTCCGGCGCACTTCCCACGACATCTTCCGAGCCTGCGTCACGCACTGGAGGGAAGAAAAAGAAAAATGGCGCTTGTTGGACGGAAGTAGAACCTCTCGCCATCCAACTGGAAAATCCACTGCCCTTCCCCTGCATGTAGTTGGTGGTCAGGGTCTGGTGCGGCATTCCCGAACATGAAATCGGGCTTCCTATAAATTCGACGGTCGACATCTTCAAGGGGAGCTGTGGTCAGGATACTCCTCGTGGTATATTGATCACCACCATGAATAAGCGTATCTCTGACGAGAGAACTCCGCTCACTGAACAGAGAAGCCTGTCCTTGAAATTGCAAGCTGATATTGCCATCTGATCCCATGATCATCCCCACAGGTTGTTTGAAGGACCAGGAGTATAGTGTACTGCAGGAACAAAGAGAAATTATGATTAGTTCATCAGCCGAAAGAGGGCTAAAATCAGAACGCAAAATTTGACAAGGCATAGCCTTCGCCCTCTGAGTAAGGATTGGCCTAAATGATAGCTTCGTCCCGAAGCTTAGCTTCGCAGCTGCAGTGTAACTCCGCATCCCACACGAGGACAGGATGCAGAAAACATCAAGTGTTAGCTTCGCTTTGGAAGCTTAGCTTCGAACAACAGGATATGACAAAACCGCGAAGGATAACTTCGTCAGAAGGGCATTACGATCCTTTTCTGTCAAATTTTGAAGGACAGCTTCGCAACCTGTCATTCAACAGGATTTGAACCGCCTAAAGGTTAACTTCGCTTGGAAGCTTGAAGAAGAACTCTTCATTTCTTGGATTCCCGATCAAGAAATCAAAGTAAAATCAGGGAATTGGACTCCCTAAAATCACGAGACCATGACTGTTCTCATGTTGGATTTATCCAAGGACAGCCAGAAATCGGCCTTAAAGGAGAGACGACAGTCTCTAATCAAAAGGGAAAGTTCCCTACCGGCGATTGGTCGTTCGATGACCGGAGGAGGAGAAGGACCCTCCGCTGCAGAAGTTGCCACTTTCTTTTCCGTTCGTCTCTTGGGTGCCATTGAAAGCTGCGAAAGCTTTCACATTTTTTTTAATGGAAAGGAAAGAGGAAGAAGAAGAGTCTAAGGTCTCTAAAAATTTCAAGTGAAGAGATCTGTCCTCTCTACAGTCCGATCGGACTTTTATAGGCCAATGAGCGCCTGAAACGACGCCTTGAAAAGAGTACAGGCTGTCGTTTCAAATTAATTTGAAACGCCGCCTAAAGCGCCTTCCCAAGAAGCGCTGATTCAGCCACTAAGGCTTAACTTCGCCAATGAGCTAAAGTGCGGACTTCGCACAAGTTCATCAAGAACTTCGCCAAAAGATTGCCTTAGCCCACTAATGGCATAATTCGCCGATATGCCAGCGTCGTGTGAGCTCATTCAAAAAGGACCCTGTCCTTAACTCTGCACAAAGTTTTAGCCCCGCCATGGCCAAATTCTCAATGAGAACAGGCAAAAATTAGATGAGCAGAAAATGAACTTTCATTAATTAAAAGGAATGGTACATTGATACTACATCAAAGTTGTATTTCATACAACAGATTCAGTTGCTCAGCAAGATTATTTGCGCAAAAGGCATACAAGTGGTTTTATCTGCTTTCAAAACCAGACCAACTGGACACGAAAGGCCTTCCTCCTGCACAAGGCTGTAACCAGTTGTGCCACGAGACAGGGCCATAATTTTCCACATAATGGCAGATTTTGCCACCAGGAAGCTGGATCACCTTTGATGAAAATTGGCAATGAACTTATCACCGCCAACACGATAGATCAACTATAATGGGAATTGGCAGTGATGTCAGTGATCTCACAGGTGTGACATCCGCCTTCCCGAAGTGGATCATCTCGGATAAGCGGCTACCAGCCTCATCTCAGAACGAATCCTCTCGGATAAGAGGCTGCCAATAGCCTCTGGGACACACACAGCTGCCCTAAGTTGTTCCTCCTGCTTAAAAGTAGCTTCACCGGGGAAGCATAAGGCAATTTCATGACTTCTTCCATCAAGTTACCAGACTGGCGAACATAGCTCACTGCAATGCAATCAGAACAGATTAGCAGTTACATACGGGAGAGCTGCAAAAATACTAAGTCAGATTCTTGGGGCGAAGCAATCCGATTTCAGTTAAAGCAGAGGAAAAGCCTCGCTTGCACAGCAGTGATGGGCTAGCTCAGCAAACGCCAAGTCCTAGCCTCGCCTATATGGCTAACCAGATTGATCCTGAGGGACACAGTTTTAGCCCCACCTATATGGCAAGACTGGCTCAACCTTGAAGAGACTAAATCCCAAGTTTTACCTGTGTGGCGAACTTAGCAGGCAAACATGCAGTGATCTCTGATCAAGTCAAGATGATAGCTTCGCTGGGAAGCTATGCTGAAACCCTTCTCTGCAGATCAGTCAATTGCAAAATGAAGAACAAGGGAATCAATCCTGAGGTAGCCGCTAAAGCTGAATTAAGGGAGATGAATTCCCTAAAATCGGTGAAGTCGTTGAATGATCAAGACTCACCGGTCCTTGGCCGTGTAATAACCAGAGTGGGCATTCCCACTACTTCAGAGATTTGAGTATCTCTCTCAACCAAGAGAAGAGGAGAAGAGCAGATCACTTCTCTTCAGAGGACCTCAAGTGTCCTATTTATAGGCTCCATGGCCTGAGCGCTGCCGCCTCAAGCGTGGAAGCACGAGCGCATTTAAGGCATTTACTGCGCCTTGAGAACAGGACGGCTTCCCTTGGAACCGTGCAAAGGAAGAAACGTCTCCCTCATAAGGGCACTTATTGCACCTTGAAGAAAGGGAATATCCTCCCTTGGAAATGTGCAAATCGGAGAATATCTCCCTCGATCAGCACGAAGAAGGAGTAATCCTCCTCGTAACCGCCCACAGCAGTTGGCCTTGGGAAAGCAACAGATGTTCCAGAGCGGACCTACCTAGCTGCGAAGCTACTCAGAGTCACGAACCTCTGTGCAAATTCTTCGGCGAATCTACATTCCAAAGCAGGATTTAAAGCGAAGCTGAACTCAACCATTATGGAGACGTTCATTCTCCACCGATCAAAGCAGTTCAAAGTATTTCGAAGTCTGAGCCATTGCAGACTTTCGAAAACTTTGAAGGGGGTCTTGTTGACACTTAAAAAAGAAAAGATTCTTATTGGTCCGAACAATGTCTAAACTTGTTGACATTTACAAAAGACAAGTACAGACGAGCTGAAGACCAGTTTTTCACCCATCTCCGAGGGACAAGGAAGCAACTTGGACTCCACTGATCCAGCAAGCAGACAGTGAACCCAGATTGTTTCTAACAGACCTCAGCAGGTCTAAAGGTGCTAGCACTTAGCATCACATGAGCCAAAGGGATAGCCTCGCTTGAGAGGCTAATATCACTTGACTTCGCCTCGAAGCCATCCAAAGCCTCGCCAGGAAGCTAACTCGCAATTTTGCCACAGAGGACTTCCAGCTCCGCCAAAGGGTTCTTTCGGACTTCGCCAGAAGCTGCCTCTAGCTCCGCTACGAGTTCAATACGGGCAGCTCCGCCATTGGTCTGCTATGGTCAACCTTTGACCAATCAAATCTCCAGATGAGATCAGATCAAATTCAATCAAGATCAAATCAGAGATCAAATTTGGCAGTTGATTGCCACAATCTCTTGACTCTCCTAAAACGAGTAAGAAGATCAGGGAAAATCCTCCTACGATATGGAAAGGATCAAGAAGATCAACCGACCTGCCATTCTAGCTTCGCAAAGCTGATCTTAGCCTCGCAGCAAGGCTACTTTCCGGATTCAAACAGATTCGATTCAATCTGTTTCTATATTTTCAAGGGACGATTATGCTTTTGCTCTCCCTATAAATAGCCCACCAGCGGCACAAGGAGAGGAGGATGCGCAGAAGAGCTCCACAAGCAGAGACTTCTTCACGACGCATCGTGCGCTCTTGAATTCAGAGACTTTTAGAGAATTGCTTTCTCTATCCAGGGTGTTGATACCCTAACATCGTCCTTCTTCTCAAGAAATTTTCGGAACCAGGCGAGAAGAAATTCCTAATTGAAGGCGATTTTTGAGAAGCAGCAAGAGGGTTCTACCAACCTTCTGTTCTCTGATTCCCCGAACCAGGCGAGAAGGGAATCACATCGCTCGCATCGTCAAAGGGACAAAGTGGTCGCGCGCTGACCAGACTCCTATCGGCACACTTCTCCAGAATCTCTGAGGAGATCTACTTGTAATCTTTTTAAGAATACTTGTAATTTAGCTCCTCACCCTTTTATTGTAAGTTTTCTCCCTTTGCGAATATAATGGAAAACGCTGATAACTTTTAAGGAGTTCATCTCCCTTAATTTAGCTTTAATAGCTGCCTCAGGGATTGATTTCCCTTGTTCTTCATTTTGTATCTGACTGATCTACAGAGAATGGCTTAAGCTTTGTTTCTCAGCTTCCCGGTAAAGCTATCATTTTCGCTCGATCAAAGAAAGATCATTGCATGCTTTCCTGCTAAGTTGCCACTTAGGCAAGAATTGAGACTTAGCCTATTTAAAGTTGAGCCAGTCTTGCCATACAGGTGGGGTCACGACTGCGTCCCTCTAGATCAGTCTGGCTTAGCCGTATAGGGTAGGACTTGGCTTTTGCTGAGCTAACCCATCATCACTGTGCAAGCGAGGCTATCTTCTGCTTAATTGAAATCCATCCTTAAATTGTAACTGAATCGGATATGAATTGCTTCGCCCCATAGAATTTGACTTTGCATTTCACTTTTGCAGCTTCTCCTTTGACTTACTGCTAACTTGTTTCAGTTTGCATTGCAGTGAGCTATGTTCGCCAGTCTTTGACTTGATGAAAGAGACTAGAAAGTTGCCTCTTACTTTCCAATTGAAACTTTAAATCCTAAGCAGAGGAACAACTGGGGCAGCTAATGTGTGTTCCCAGAAGAGGTTGGCAGTCGCTTATCTGAGATGATCTACTTCGAGGTAGGGCTGGTAGTCGCTTATCCGAGATGATCCACTTCGGGAAAGCGGACGCCACCTGTAAGGTCTCGGATCCATCCTTTGCCGATTTTCATCAAAGAAGATCCAGCCTTCTGGTGGCAACCGGTCCTTTGTCAATTTTCATCAAAGAAGATCCAGCTTCTTGAGGCAAATCTGCCATTATGCGAAGGATTACGGCCTTGTGCAGGAGGAAGGCCTTTCTTGTCCAGTTGGTTTGGCTTGGAAGTAGATAGGACCACTTGTATGCCTTTGGAGCAATAACTCGGTTGTACGAAAGATAACCTTGATGTAGTAGTATCAATGTATCTTCCCTTTAGAATCAATAAAAGTTTATTTTCTACTTATCTGCTTTGTTTCTCCTTCTTTTTTGTCGAGGACACCTGAAGTGGACTAGCTTCAGTAAGTCCTTTTCTTAGGAGGAATTTAGAAGCTTTCAGCGGAGCTAAACTTCCGGCGAAATTGGAGACCGATTCTCAAATAAGTCAAGAGCCAGTTCTGGCGAAGCTAGCACGAAATTTTCGCGAAGCTAGAGATGTGCTTTTAGCGGAGCTAAGGCACGTTTCTCAGCAAAGTTATGCAATCGTTGTGCTAAGTCAGCACTGGACTCACGGCGGAGTTAGCCCTTAGTGGGGCTGAAGCAGCACTTCTTGGGAAGGCGCTTTAGGCGCCGTTTCAAATTAATTTGAAATGACTGCCTGTGCTCCTTTCGAGGAGGCGTCATTTGGGCAATCATCAGCCTATAAAAGCCGATCGGGTTGAAAGAGAAGACATCACTTCTCTTTGAATTTTCAGAGCACTACAGGCCCTTTCTTCTTCTTTCTTCTTCATTTGAGAATCCAAGAACCTTTTCAATTCTTCAATGGCTCCCAAGAGATGAGCAGAAAAAGAGGTCGCAGCCTCTACGACGGAGGGTCCTTTTCCTCCTCCAGTCATCGAACGACCGATCGCTGGTATGGGATCTTTCCCTTTTGATCAGAGATTTTTCATTTCTCTCTTAAAGCCCGTTTCAGGCTATCTTTCGATGAACCCAGAATGAGCAATTATGATCTGGTGATCTTAGGGAGTTCAATTCCCTGAATTTCTCTTGATTTCTTGATTGGGAATCTTATAACCGAAGGGTCCTTCTTCAAGCTTCCAGGCGAAGCTATCCCTTAGGTGGTTCACATCCTGTTGAATGACAGGGTGTGAAGCTAGCCTTTGGAGTGTAACTGAAAAGGACCTTAGTGCCCTTAAAATAATTTTTAGGCAGCAGTACCCTTCTGACGAAGTTAGCCCTTGGGACTTTGTCGCATCCTGTTGTTTCGAGGTCAAGCTTCTAGAGCAAAGCTAACACTTGGATATTTTCCTGCCTCCTGCCTTCGTGTGGAGTGCGGAGTTAAGCTGCAGCTGCGAAGCTAAGCTTCGGGGCGAAGCAATCATTAG
The DNA here is from genome assembly GCA_038442645.1 of Agave tequilana. Classification (NCBI taxonomy): domain Eukaryota; kingdom Viridiplantae; phylum Streptophyta; class Magnoliopsida; order Asparagales; family Asparagaceae; genus Agave; species Agave tequilana. Next base: position 113,978 of record JAVJIF010015073.1, on the reverse strand, counting down.
GCCAGCTTCGCTCTAACAAAAATAACATTCTTATTTTAGCTCTTATTTGGCTGATGAACTAATCATAGTTTCTCCTTGTTCTTGCAGTACACTATACTCCTGGTCCTCTGAACAGTCTCTTTGGCACAGCCAGGGGCTAGATGACAACGTTACCCTGCAGTTTCAAGGGCAGGCATACTATTCAGTGAGCGAAGCTCTCCTGCTCGGGATACACTTATTCATGCTGGGGATCAGCTCACCATGAGGAGCATCTTAACTACTTGCTTCCCTTGAAGATTCTGACCGAAGAATCTATCGGAAGCCTGGCTTCATGTTCGGAGATGCAGCGCCGTATAATGATCGCCAGCTGCTAGCCGGAGAGGGCAGTGATTTTCAAATTGGATGGTGGAGAAGTTCTATCTCCCATCTAGCAAGCGACATTTTCCCTTGTCCTTCTTTCAATGCGTGACGAGGGCTCGGAAGATGCAGTGGCAAGTGTCGGACTACTGAATCTGTTCACGTAGGGAAGTTGATAATTCCCTCTCCCGGTTACACAAGGACGGGTCCTTCTCGCTGCATATTAGGTCTCCATCCTGGAATGTACTTTCAGACATCCCAGTGGGAGAAAATCCAGCGGTGGCGCAGACCTTCGGGAATTAATTGTTTAAGGTTCATGGCAACTATCCAGCCACTGATTTCAGGACTCCAGGATGGATTCACCCTCCCAAGGCATGGTGGAGGGACTTGACCCTATATGTTCTTGCTCATTTGAGGAGGATCTAGAGAGCTGAGACTTTATGAGGTCGTCAGGGCAACCTGTTATGGCATTCAGATGAGTGTAACGAACTTCTATGCCATCTTTAAGTTACTGCCCAGCTACAGAGACCTTCTTTACCCCGTTGGCGAATTGGGTATGGCTCTGCACGAGATGTGGGAAGTCTCTGCTCTGCCTTTGGGATCTCTCCTATATGAAAAATATTTCCCATGTGAGGCGGAATTGGCACTTCTGGAGAAGCAGGAGCCCGCCTTATTGAGACCTACCGGGAATTGATGTGCCACCTGTACATTTGCTCTAGTATGCATGGGAGCCACAAAGAACTTCATGCAGTTTGAAAAGCTAGGAAAATTATTTGTTCCCTGACATGAAATATACTCCTGAAGCGGCTCATTGTGGAGTTGCTGATAAAGACATCTTTCGCCGGATGAAAGAGCATTCTCAAGGGATCTAATTCTGGACGGCCCCTATGAGAAAGGCAATATTCTTCAGAGTTTCCACCACCAGGCTCATTGGCCGATGTCCTGGAAGGCACTTCTGGCTGGTTTCTTGACGGTCTGGTTGAAGAGATGCGTGGTGCCATCTTCATCTGGCGATGTCATTCATCCGACTGTCTTGTTGCCTGCCGTTCGTCTAGTCCATGGTCATTCTCTTGGACTTCTTCCAGCCATGGTGTGCTGTATTCAGAGAGGCCTTCGCGCATTGATGGAGGCTTTCTGTAGGCCACCAACGACGAAGCGGGGAAAGGGGACTATTTTGCCCTGTGACGGACCAAACCCCAGAATAGATTTGCCATATACTTATCTATAGCATGGTTAGCCCTCCACTGTCCTTCTATCATCCAAGCCGGAGAAGAGCCCCCAGAAGGTGTTTGAATGGCGCTTCTCCGTCGATTCGGGATGTTCATGGTCGAAGATTTATGTGGCTGCAGTGCGTAAGCTGCTGTGCCGTCATGACATCTATAGCCTTTTCCGATGCTTCCCCTACATTCATGATGCGGGCTATGGTGAAGAGTTCAAGGATGTGGGGAGAAGGGCAGACGTCATTGAGTCGGGGAGTCTTCGAATGGCTGGTTCATCCGCCATCGCACTTGTTGTATAGAAGCGGGGACACCTGCTACCTGGAGCCCTATGTTTCGAGTCGTTTTGCCCGTCAGTTTGGGTATGACCAAGTGTATGTAGGTAATCCAAATAGCAGCCTGGCCTTCATAGGGAGTCTCATCGATGGAGCTCGTGCCTGGCGATTCTTCATTGCTGGCTGTACTGAGGCGCGACTGTGTATGCCGCTAAGGACTCCGAACCTTCTGACGACCCTGGGATTCTGCCAGTGGTATAGAACTTCGAACTCCACACCCACTAGATTTTCTATTAATTCCTCTGTGTGAAGTTAATCTCTCAGCGGCTAAAGCGGAAGGTCACTGAGAAGGGCGAGGGTAAAAGGGTCCGCGTTCCAGGCCTCGGGGAATTCATCGCCGTTGATGATAGCGAAGCCTCGGATGCAGGAAGTCCTCATTTTGAAGCGAATACGGGTGTTGAGGCTCCAACAGCTGCTTCTGGTGGGGTGGGCACGGCCCCCATGGAACATGTTGATGTGGGAAAGTGGAGGAGAAGATGCTGACGTTCACTTCAGCGAAAGCGGGAAGGTGGATCTCATAGGAAGAGGGTAGTGAAGAAGTCTCGTCGCTACACTCCTACGGTTGTTGCAGAGGGCGAATTATCTGCAGTGCCTCCTCCTCCTGCCTCATTAGTTATTAAGTTATCGGCACCTAGGCCGACTACTGGTAAGCTGCTCCGGACCCAGTAAGATCAACTCTGTTCTTGTAACATACTTCTTATGTTTTCCAGATAGCTTATTATTACTTTATACTTTAGAAACTGAGGCGGTGAGAAGCCGAGAGCTAAAGCTGTCGGAGACAAGGGAGCATTATGATCCCTTATTCACTTATAAGAAGGAGATGAAGCTGGTTATTTCGCCGTCTCAGAAGAGTCTAGAGGTGACGCGGCTGATATAGGTCCTTCGGGCATGTGACTTCAAAAGGAAGTCCCGTAGCTTCTAAATCTTTTGGGTGGACCACGAAGGTTCGGCAAGCGAAGGCGGCCGGCCATTCGTGTTGACTCCGCCAAAGATTTTCCAATGGAGCCTGCAGGGACTGATGCAGCCGTCAAGACGATTGAGGCGACATTATCTTTTGGTACTGTTTTGACCTTTTGACTCATGTTATTTGTTATTCCTTACTCAAACAAAGTCTTGTTGTAGGTATTCCGCCTTTGGGTGCATCGACTTCAAGAGAGCCAACCGTCTTCCTGGGGGAACCAGGAGTGAAGTAAGTGCTTCGATCGTGGCGGATGCTGCTGAGTTGGATGCTTTGTATCATGACCTGCCCTCTTATCAGCCTGAACCAGCCAGAGGAACTGAAATTGAGGGGACGATAGTCATGGAACCATCACACTTTCAGCTATATCAATGAGCGAGATGCCATTGGTTTCGCCAGTACCGCCTATCTTGCCAGGCGCGGAGCTGAAGGTGATTACCAGTCCTACTTCTCCAACACTGGTGGTTGAGCCAGCTCTCCCAGAAATAGTCACTAGTCCTACCTCGGTTGTGGCTAGTGTACTAGTTTCAATGAGGACTCTTCCGAGATCACCGACGACCTCTCATGTTGCTGCAGCCAATGCTTCTAATATTCCTTCCACTTTAGTGTCAATAAAGCCGGTGAAAACTCTATCTTCAGGGGCTGCTTGCTTGCCAGGAGTGATTGAGGCCGAGAATGAATTTGTGGCTGAGTTAGTCGATAGCTTTTATAAGAGCTTGAAGCGATCCATTGCTTTGATCTTGAAGGGTCAACTACCTCATTCTCTACTTTAAAGGTGGTCCTCTCCCGGAGCATTGACAGTATTCGAGACTTTGGAGGGGATGACCAGGCCGCTGCATTGGAGCTTCTGGTGCACCGACTTGAGAGGGATGTGGACGAATGGCGCCGTCTTAACCATTCAGATCTGGAGTCTTCGTTAACGAGCAGCTTGCGCATCTTGTTGCTCAGATGCATGAAGCTCATCTCGCCGCTCAAGAATCTGCTAAGGCCATTTCTTCTGATTTAAAATCCTTAGAGATAAGGAAAGTAGAGCTCGGGGACGCCATAGACGCTTCTAGAAGTGCTCTTCTTGACGCTGAGGACAAAATTCAAAAGGCCAAGGAAATGATCAGGAAGGCTAATATTCTTTTGTCCAAGGCTGAACCAGTGCGTCTTGAAGAGACTGCTCGACTTGAACAGCTAAAGGCCCAGAATGACGAAGTCTTGCGGCAAGAGCTAGTTCAGAGGGCAACCTTGGTTGAAGTTGAAGCTCGCTTAGCCCAGACGGCGAGCTTTAATGAGGCTGAGTTGAGAGCGCAGGCGCTAAGCAGGGCTGCTGAAGAGAGGAAGACAAGGTTGGCCACTCTTGAAGGACGAATCAAGTCTTATGAAGCACCATTGTAACTTATAATATGTGCATTCATGTAACCCCCTTTTTGAACCAATAAAGAATGATTTTATTTTGACTCCCCTGCTGCATTTTCAACTTATTTCATCTTCTGAATTCTCGCTTTCAAGTTGTATCGCAGCCCCTTGAGAAAATAGTCCTTACTGACTAAAAGATGACACCTGGCCATCTACCAGTTCAGAGGTCACAATGACGTAACCGATTGAGAAGCCACCAGGCTCAAAATTTTGTCGTATAATGACAAAGAAATAGTCCTTTGTCGGACTGAAAGTTGAGACTTGATTATCTACCGGTTCAGAGGTCGCAATGACATAACCGATTGAGAAGCTACCATGCTCAAAATTTTGTCTTATGATGACAAAGAAATAGTCCTTGTCGGGCTGAGAGATGAGACTTGGCTATCTGCCGGTTCAGAGGTCGCAATGACATAACCGATTGAGAAGCTACCAAGCTCAAATTGTCATATGATGACAAAGAATAGTCCGTGTCAGACTGAAAGATGAGACTTGGCTATCTGCCGGTTCAGAGGTCGCAATGACATAACCGATTGAGAAGCTACCAAGCTCAAAATTTTATCGTATGATGACAAAGAAATAGTCCTTGTCGGACTGAAAGAGGAGACTTGACTATCTGCTGGTTCAAAAGTCGCAATGACATAACCGATTGAGAAGCTACCAAGCTCAAAATTTGGATGAATTTGGAAGGAATTGTCAGAGGTATATTGTTAACGTGACAACCAGAAAAGTCCACTAAAGACTGAGTAAGACTCAGAAACTTGCTGGGGGGCTAGGAAATGAATTCCGTGGAAGATCATATGTCGGAGGTGTAATGTTAACGTGACAAAAAGAACTTTGTAGGGATTCGGAAAGCAATTTGTCGGAGAACGAGGAGATCACTGTCATAGGTTTAATGTTAACTTAACAGCGAAATGGATGCTAGAGGTATACTGTTAAACATAGCATGGAAGGGGTCTCGTTCTCGCAGGGAGAAACAAGGAATCACTGTCATAAGTTTAATGTTAACTTAACAGTGAAATGGATGCCAGAGGTATACTATTAAACATAACATGGAAGGGTCTCATTCTCGCACGGAGAAACGAGAAAATCACTGTCATAGGTTTAATGTTAACTTAACAGCGAAATAGATGTCAGAGGTATACTGTTAAACATAGCATGGAGGGGTCCGTTCTCACAGAGAGAAACAAGAAAATCACTGTCATAGGTTTAATGTTAACTTAACAGCGAATGGATGCCAGAGGTATACTATTAAACATAGCATGGAAAGGGGTCTTGTTCTCGCAGAGAGAAACGAGAATCACTGTCATAGGTTTAATGTTAACTTAAAGCGAAATGGATGCCAGAGGTATACTGTTAAACATAGCATGGAAGGGTCTCGTTCTCGCAGAGAGAAACGAGGAAATCACTGTCATAGGTTTAATGTTAACTTAACAGCGAAATGGATGCCAGAGGTATACTGTTAAACATAGCATGGAAGGGTCTCGTCCTCACAGATAGAAACGAGAAAATCACTTTCATAGGTTTAATGTTAACTTAACAGCGAAATGGATACCAGAGGTATACTGTTAATCATAGCATGGAAAGGGTCTCGTTCTCGCAGAGAGAAACGAGGAAATCACTATCATAGGTTTAATGTTAACTTAACAGCGAAATAAATGCTAGAGGTATACTGTTAAATATAGCAAGGAAAGGGTCTCGTTCTCGCAAAGAGAAACGAGGAAATCACTGTTATAGGTTTAATGTTAAATTAACAGCGAAATGGATGAAAAGATCTTTATATATAGTCTTACCATTCCATGGGTGAGAATTGGTAAGTGATTTTGGAGAGGGATGATAGGGAAAGCAGGAGTGTTCTCAATTCAGAGATAGAGGGTTTAGAGTCACCTTCTTTGTTCATATGTTATGCTCAAAACTCCAAGAATGTATTCACAATATTTATGTACTCCTTCCGAATCACCATAGTAGTATGAACTATTACGGGTCGATCCTCAGGAGAGCTCGCGATGGAAGCTTTAATGGTTAAGTGTTGAAGAGAGAAAACGAAGATTCTTCTATGTTCAAAAGAAATAAAACAACATGGAAAAGTAAAGGAAGAATTCGTGGTGGTTTGGATTCATGAAAAGAAAGGCATGTAAAAGAAAATGAAAAGAACTTGAAAAATTGGACTTGCTTGAAAAGAAAACTTGCTAGAGAAAACTTTGGAAAAACTTTTAGATGAAAGAGACCGTGACTAGCTAACCTTTCTAATTTGCTAACTTACTAATCTCATTATGGTGATGCATGCCTCATGTTGATTTATCGGCGAGGGTTTGTCTTGCTTGTTGGTCAAATTACTTTCCCACTTGGAAGATGAGTGTTCTTCTCGGTCTTGGCTTGTAGCCTCATTGATTCATCAGCTCCCGAGATAGAATTTCAATGGTGGAATCAAGGAGTGCCACTCAAGGTAGTGCTAAGGAGTAAGATACAAGATTCATTAGTCATTCAAGGTCATACTCAAGCTAGCATTGAAGTAAGAAATTTGTACTACAAACCAATAGCAAAGTTAGGTGATCCATCTCCATGTTCCATCAAGGCACTTTTCTAAAGACAAGGCTCTAAATGAGGCTCACATGAATCATATGGAATTACAACAAGCACTTGCCAGAATGAAAGTAACATAACTTCATTGGGGACGAAAGAGACTCAAAATTTGAAAGATTAAAAGTTAGCAATCACCCAAGAGTTAGAAGTTAGCAAAGTTAGTGGTTAGCTAGTCATGTTAGAAGTTTAGCTAGACATTGCCATGGAAAGAAAACAACAATTCATAGTAGAATAAAAATGCAATGAAAGTAAAGCAAGAAAGTAATGCACTAGAAATTGCAAAGATGAAAAGAGAGATGGATAAATCCTTGTTTCAAGTTGTCACCCCTTTGATTACAAGCTCTCACACTCTTTCTTTCTCTTTTTTTGCAGAATTTCTAGGAGGAAGAAGGAGATTACAAGAGCACTAAAAAATTAGAGAAAAATCCCTACACTCTTCTCTAAAATACAAGCTCTCACACTCCAAGTCTCTCCTCCCTTCTCGGAGAGGCCCTGGTGGTCTATTTATAGGCTTCAGAAGAGGAGGCTCCGAAATCTAGACCGTTGGATAAAATTGCTGGCTCAACGGCTAGATTCCTGTCGCGGCCGCGGCAAGAGCCGCGTTTCCGCGGCAGAATCTTGGCCGTTGCGCCAACGAATTCTGTTGCCGTTCTGTTGGAGTCTGTTGGCCACGTGGATCTTCTAGAAGGCTGAGTATATGCGTGGATGACTCCAGATCTGGGCTAGACTTTTGGGCTTTTCTTTTTGCTTTTAATTAATCCCTTTAATTCTTGATAAATCCTTGATTATGGGCCTCCTCTCCATTAATGTACCTGCAATTTTAGAGAGAAAAACATAAAAAACCTCATTTTTATTTATATAAAGCATGATATGGAAGTGAAAAATGATGCAAAAATGAATAACATCACACCCCCATACCTAGCTTTTGCTCGTCCCCGAGCAAAAAGAAAAAGAAAAAAATCCTAACTAAATTTTAAATCACTTTCGTAGGTGACACGATTGCACTGAGCACGTGTAACAAGCCGTTAAACCTCTAGGTTACCCTAGAGGAGGAGTGTTGTCTCCTGAGGGTTTTCAGCGGATTGCACCCACAAAATCCATAAAGAAAAAGGAAAATGTTAGTGAAAAGTTTGATTCATATTTTTCAAGAATCTTACTTGATCTTATAGGTTTCAGGTTTCCCTAAACTCGTCATTCTTTTTATAAGTGTCTATTTAGAGTTTTGTCTTCAACTTAGGTTAAGTTTCTAAGGAATATAGCGAAGACCGGATTTTGCATCTAACCTAGTATATATACATCTATAAATATGAAGGATTTTTTTTGACTAAAGATCATTTATTTACTAATATATACAATATTATTATTAGTATTATTTTATTTATCTATTTATTTACACCTCCTTGGCTTCCTTAGGCTTTCTAATTTACCCATGTAACTAGCCTCTTACCGATGACTCCCAACCAGTCGGTCTTAGAGCACCAGATGAAGATACATCCCTAAGGTTCGAGGACTCGAGTAAACTAGGCCACGAATACTAAGGACTTAACCACCTTTAGGCGTGACTGGCCATGCTTCTTAAGGCACAGCTAACCAGTTTAATTAGTAGCTAAGTAATTATTTATTTATTTATTTATACTTTTTTTTCTTTTTTTTCTTTTTATTATATATATATGTAAATAGAATCACTAGTCTTTGATTAATCCCTCAATATGTTTAATGTATATATCCTAAAGAAAGAATTAAAATCTAGTTTTCTTTCTTAACCTTTTTACTTAACCTAAAAATCCAACAAAACTCCTCTTTTCGACTTATAATTAGAAATCGTAGTTAAGAGTTTCCTTAATCCCTAAAGTCAAGTTTAATTCTTTAGATATGGATCAAAATTTTATTTTTTTTATTTATATTTTTTTATTTTTTTTGTCTAAAAAGAAAAGGTAAAATCTAAAGAAAATGAAAAATCTACAAAGAAAAAGTAAAATCTAAAAAAGAAAATAAAATTCTAGAAAGAAAAAATCCTAAAAAGAAAATGAAAATCCTAAGTTAGAATCTACCCCCCCCCCCCCCCCATACCTATCTCATGCATTGTCCTCAATGTATGCAAGATAAAATATGCATGAAATAGGTGAAGGTACAAAATCACTCCTGTTGTCGTTTTGGACCAGCGGTGGTGCTGGGTCCAGCCGACTGTGAACGCCTAAGCCCTGCCTCAATACGATCCAACCTAGAGGATTGCTCCTCTACTTTCTTCCTCAGCCGCACTTGTCCCTAAAAATTTTTCATGCCCCTCCATATGGTGGACATGAATGCACGTGAGAGTCTGTAGGGGGGTCCTGAAGCCAGAATGCAGGTTCATCTTCCTCCTCTAAACTTTCCTCAGAAGAGGACTCCACCGGCACGTCTTCCGGCTGGACACTAGGGGTCCAGACCGCATGTATGCAACTATTGTAAGAACTAGTGGGTCGCTCTTGTGTAACAAACACCCGGTCATAAGAGTCAAAGACAACATCTGGTAGGAAAGTCCTACACAGACGCGTAATCAGAGTAGCATGTGAGTGTTTAGCACCCGGGTGCGTGAGGAGTTGGTAATTATGGCATGGAAGATGGTCTTATTGAGACAGACCGTGTGTTGCGTAGTCATTAGGTCATGAATAATCTGCAACACGGGGCGGTTAAACGATATGGTATGGTCCAGACCTAGAATGTTGCGTTGGATCCATCGTCCAACGCAATGTACATTGCGAAAAGTGGTACTGGCCTTTAGCCCCGCGGTCTTGCTCAGTACAGCGAGCTCCCATAATGGTCATGTAATTTATAAGTGGAAGAGGGTCGCTATGCTGGGGGTAACTAGGGACATGAGTAATTTCCTCAATGAGAGGAATCGTGATGAAGATGTCACCTAAGGGCATATGGACCGTGAATTGGTATTTCTCAAAATTAACTGATGCATGGTCAATTGCATTATAAATGATGTGACTAAGTCAGGACAATAATATGCATCATTAGCAGAGTTATCATAGACAAGTGAATACCAATCCCAGGCATGAATCCTATCAAGAAAAATGTGCCCGTACCCATTACGATCACAGAGAATTTTAGCAAAATCCTTCTCAACAAACAGATTTAGTGCTATGCTTAACAATGTAAATCAAAATAGTAAATTGGAGATAGAAAATCAAACCGCCCCCGGAATACGTGGGGGGAACAATCGGACTAGCAGAGGGCACGAGATGAGGAATTGGGAAGATCGGGCACCAAATCGGTCACCAGCGCAAGAAATCGACGGGAAAAGAATTTGGCGGCGCTCCAGCAGATCAAGGATGGCCGCGGATCCGCGGCAAATGTCGCGTAAACGCGGCTGACAGACAGACTCTGAGGAAGAGAGAAATTCTTTGGGCGACGCTGGAAGAGTTGTTTTCAGATCAGGGAATCTTTTTGGGTTTGAGGAAAAAGGTAGGGTAGAGAGAATTTATAAGGAGGTGAAAGGTAGAAGTTCCAAAATAACCCTAGGTGAATTTGGATTTTTACAACCCTAGGTGGATTTGAAATGGGAGTCATGAGGAGGTGGGACTCTTGATGCCAATTAGCACCAAAGTCCAAAATTTTTGGAGTTATTATTATTTTTTTTAGTTTTATTTACAAAAAGGGTCCCAAAATTATTTACAGGGAAAATGTACAAAATTATTTACAGGAAAAAAGTATCTCCACCATCAAAGACTGCTTTTGGTCGTATTCCTCTAGCCCGTTTCCCATCGTTCCAATGGGTCCCCTTAATCGGGCACAATTGGGATGCCAATCAAATTGTCATTGGAGCCCTTGGCATCCCCAGTTTCACCTTTTTTAGTTGTTTCTTTTTCATATCATTAGAATCCTCACTAAAAACTTTTTCATCACCACTTTTCTCATTTGAATTTCTTTATTCCGAATGTTGAGAAATTCCAACTCATCTCCATACAGCTCCTCAAAGCTGAGGTCAACATTTTTCCCTAGAGAAGTGTAATCAGCTAACAGATCCCGAGTTGGCTTATCCAGACACAAGAGTTCTTCTGCGAAGAGGTCTTCAAAAGGTATGTCAATCGGAGGTTCTTGAATTATATCCTCATGGGATACGTTCTTGGTTGGCTCAATGAAAGTAAAGATATCCAAATCAATTTTCCCCTTTTGAAAGGGTACTCTAGAATCTTCCACATTAAGATGATCGCCTTCATTTTGAAATAAATCATTAAGAGACAGCGACTCATCTTCTGATTCTTCACTCTCTTCCTCACAATTTTTCCAACAAAGTTTACCTCATATGTTTGATCTTTTGTTTTACGAGGTTGTTTTCTATGTTGAAGACATTCACTTCTCTCGTCATGTCACCAAAAGTTAACCTCATAGATCCATTCCTGCAATTGATGATGGCATTTGCAGTAGCAAGGAATGGTCGCCCCAAGATAACAGGAGTTTGAGCTCGATGAGTGGTGTTAGACACAGGTTGTGTCTCAAGAACTATGAAATCTACCGGGTAGATAAACTCTCCAACTCTGACAAGGACATCATTGATCTCCCCTTTGGGAATCTTCACAGAACGATCTGCCAATTGTATCGTAACTTTGGTCGGACGGAGATCGCCTAACCCTAGTTGTTGATACATGGAAAAGGGAAGGAGATTAATACTGGCTCCCAAATCAAGTAATGCCCTATTGATGGTAGTCTGTCCTATGATACAAGAGATGGTCGGGCTCCCTGGGTCCTTGTATTTCACAGGAATTGGCCCAGTGAGCAACTCGCTGATATTTGAAGCTAGGAAGACTTTCTTAGGGACTTGTGTTTTCCTCTTCTTGGTGCACATTTCCTTTAAAGATTTTGCATATGAAGGGACTTGTTGTATTGCATCAAGAAGAGGTACATTGATTTGGACTTGATTAAACATTTCTCTGATCTTCTCATATGAGCATTCAATTTTAATTTGCTAGCCTATTTGGAAATGGTGCAATAGGCTTATATGGTTGCTCATCTACCTTTTTTTTCCCTTTGTCTTTGGAAGTTGATGGATCAGAACTGGAAGATGGATTGTCTTGAGTTGGTTGTACTGGGACAGGAGGTGTTGATTTAGACAACACTGATTTTGACACTGATTTGGTGGGTTGATTAGAAACCTTATTATCTACCCGCTTCCCAGATCGCAGAATATGAATAGTGTTGCACTGACTGGGGCCCATGTCTTCAACTTCATGCAGAGGGAAGTAATTTTTGGGATTGGGCACTGGCTGGCTTGGAAGCATTCCTTTTCGTCTTTCATTTAAAGAATTAGCCAATTGCCCAATCTGGACCTGTATTTTGTTTATATCCTGATGCTGGGTCTTTGATAGGGTTTCTATCATTTTTTCCAAATCAGATATTCTCTTGTCTAAATTACTCTGGGGTTGATGTTGTTGATATGGAGGCTGAAAATTGGTTGGGACATGTGGTGGACTCTGATAAGATTGGAATTGTGGTGGACTCTGATATGAGTGAAAATTTTGTGGATTCTGGCTGAAACTGTGTTGAGGAGGCTGAGTATGATATTGATGTGGAAATGGTGGCCTAGTTGCTTAGGACCAAACTGACTCCAAGAAAAATTTGGATGGTTTCGCCATCCCGAATTATACGTATTGGAGTATGGATTGTGGTGGGGTCTAGTGAAAGCAGCATTCGTGTTCTCCTGATACATTTGAGACTGGTATACAGGACACTCCTCAAATACATGATTGAGATCATGGCAATAGGTGCAACCCGGTTTGACCACAGGTGATGGGTTGACCTGGTTGACAGCAGAATGTTCCCTTGATTCAAGCAATTCTATCCTCTTCATTAATTGTGTGATCCTAACCTCAGCCGCTATAGAGGATTCTATTGAATGCATACCGGTTCTGGAAGTGGTGGGAGTGGGTTTATCTGGGCATGACTCCCACTGAATTGTTTTCTCAGCTAAGGCTTCAAAGAGATCCCACCCCTGATTCTCATCTTTCTTTAAAAATTCCCCTTGGCACATGGTTTCAAGGAGTGTCTTCGTTTGGTAATCAAGTCCGTCATAGATAATTTGGCACTGACGCTATTTCTCTATGCCGTGATGAGGACAAAGGGCTAGTAAATCTTGAAACGCTCAAATATTTCCAGAATGGTTCATTGGATTCTTACTTGAATTGCATAATATTTTTCCTCATGAGGGCTGTCTTGTGAATGGGATAAAACTTTTTAAGAAAGACTTTTACAAAATCATCCCATGAAGAAATTGAGCTGGCGGGAAGATTGTAAAGCCATTTCTTAGCTATGTCTTTTAGCGCAAAAGGTATGAACCTTAGTCTAACAGCGTCCTCAGTCAATTGGAAAATTCTCATCATTACACATACTTCTTCAAACTCTCGAATGAAGAAATACGCATCCTCAGATTCTAAGCCATGAAATCGGGGAAGAGTGTTTATGAATTGTGGCTTCAGCTCAAAATTATTTCTGTTGGTCACAGGGAGAAGAATGCATGATGGAAGTGAAGTGCGAATCGGGTAAAATTTATCTTGAAGCGAAGTGTTGTTTGTCATTATTGGGATTGTGTCAAGTGGTGGTGTTTGTGCAAGTGTAGAAATTTTAACAAGTCTTGCAGAATCTGGATCCCGGTACCACTCTTGCATATACAATTACAAACAACGTTCACCGATCACACAAGCGAAAATGAAAATAACAAACAATAAAAGAGAAAGCAATCACAAGCTATCTAGGATACCTGGACCTAGACGACTCCTAACTGTTCGATGAACCGAAGAAGGTTGTTGCTTGAATCAGACCACAGCTAATCAGCCAGGTAGGGGCAAAATACGGTGGGAGGTATCCGTGCGTAAGCAATGGGCCTTAATTACGCCAAACCACGGTATCTTCGAGGCTTAACCTCTTAATCCCCAGCCTTAGACACTGATTTGACAGGAGTATGAATCAACAGCAATTTCCAACTTCAGCCGATCTCCTACTGAGTCCGGATGTCCTTAGGGCCAACGTCTATCAGATTTTATTAAAAGCTTGGGATTGTGAGTGCTTGGAAGGTGATTTTTGGGCCAAGGAAAGGGTGATGAAATCCCCACCTTATCTTATTTATTGGGTGGTGCCCTTAAAATCAATTTTGTGCAAGTGAATATATGCAAATAAGGTTCACTTAAAGCGATGTAAATCAACCAAGAAGTGAGTCCTATTCGATATGCAATGCGAACGTACCTTACTCTAGCACTATTCAACAGTAAAGTAAATGAATTGAAAAGACACGTGCCTAAAAATGCAAACGTCTAATCAATTTTTAACTTTACAACAAATGTTTTACTGTTGATTTTATTAGCAGGATCTTGGTGAAAGCATACAAGAAATTAGAATTGCAGAAGCTGTATTTTGGCAAAGCAAGCAACCCTGCACAAAAACAGATTTGTAGTCAACTCATCATTGCCGCGGATCCGCGGCTTTGGCCAAGAAAACGCGACAAATCCGAGGGTACCTGGTCTCTGCTTTCAAGAGCAGAGGCCCAAGACCACTTATATGTTACTGCAGTGCTTTGTTTCCTATTTCTTCAAGCTGTAACCTGCAACAGAGAAGAAAATTCGTTTAGTTCTTCAATTAAATGTAAACCGTTGCTCTCCCTAGCAACGGCGCCAAAAATTTGATAGGAAAGGGAGGAGTGTACTCAATTCAGAGATAGAGGGTTTAGAGTCAACCTTCTTTGTTCATATGTGATGCTCAAAACTTCAAGAATGTATTCACAATATTTATGTACTCCTTCCGAATCACCGTAGTAGTATGAACTATTACGGGTCGATCCTCAGGGAGAGCTCACGATGGAAGCTTTAACGGTTAAGTGTTGAAGAGAGAAAACGAAGATTCTTCTATGTTCAAAAGAAATAAAACAACATGGAAAAGTAAAGGAAGAATTCGTGGTGGTTTGGATTCATGAAAAGAAAGGCGATGTAAAAGAAAATGAAAAGAACTTGGAAAATTGGACTTGCTTGAAAAGAAAACTTGCTAGAGAAAACTTTGGAAAAACTTTTAGATGAAAGAAACCGTGACTAGCTAACCTTTCTAATTTGCTAACTTACTAATCTCATTATGGTGATGCATGCCTCATGTTGATTCATCGGCGAGGGTTTGTCTTGCTTGTTGGTCAAATTACTTTCCCACTTGGAAGATGAGTGTTCTTCTCGGTCTTGGCTTGTAGCCTCATTGATTCATCGGCTCCCGAGATAGAATTTCAATGATGGAATCAAGGAGTGCCACTCAAGGTAGTGCTAAGGAGTAAGATACAAGATTCATTAGTCATTCAAGGCCATACTCAAGCTAGCATTGAAGTAAAAAATTTGTACTACAAACCAATAGCAAAGTTAGGATCCATCTCCATGTTCCATTAAGGCACTTGTTCTAAAGACAAGGCTCTAAATGAGGCTCACATGAATCATATAGAATTAAAACAAGCACTTGCCAAGAATGAAAGTAACTCAACTTCATTGGGGATGAAAGAGACTCAAAATTTGCAAGATTAAAAGTTAACAATAACCCAAGAGTTAGAAGTTAGCAAAGTTAGTGGTTAGCTAGTCATGTTAGAAGTTTAGCTAGACATTGCCATGGAAAGAAAACAACAATTCATAGTAGAATAAAAATGCAATGAAAGTAAATCTTGAAGAAAGTAAAGCAAGAAAGTAATGCACTAGAAATTGCAAAGATGAAAAGAGAGATGGATAAATCCTTGCTTCAAGTTGTCACCCCTTTGATTACAAGCTCTCACACTCTTTCTTTCTCTTTTTTGCAGAATTTCTAGGAGGAAGAAGGAGATTACAAGAGCACTAAAAAACTAGAGAAAAATCCCTACACTCTTCTCTAAAATACAAGCTCTCACACTCCAAGTCTCTCCTCCCTTCTCGGAGAGCCCCTGGTGGTCTATTTATAGGCTTCAGAAGAGGAGGCTCCGAAATCTAGACCGTTGGATAAAATCGCTGGCTCAACGGTCAGATTCCTACCGCGGATCCGCGGCAAGAGCCGCGTTTCCGTTGCGCCAACGAATTCTGTTGCCGTTCTGTTGGACTCTGTTGGCCACGTGGATCTTCTAGAAGGCTGAGTATATGCGTGGATGACTCCAGATCTGGGCTAGACTTTTGGGCTTTTCTTTTTGCTTTTAATTAATCCCTTTAATTCTTGATAAATCCTTGATTATGGGCCTTCCTCTCCATTAATGTGGACCTGCAATTTTTGAGAGAAAAACATAAAAAACCTTATTTTTATTTATATAAAGCATGATATGGAAGTGAAAAATGATGCAAAAATGAATAACAATCAAGGGAATCAAATGGGAACAGGTCCCTTAAGATTTTTAGCAAATCCTCAGCTGTCAACGGGTTTGATATGCCTTTACCAACTACCGTTTGAGTCGGGCTAGCCATGCTATTCCCCTCAGCATGATGAGTTGTCGAGGACTTATGTTAGGCTTAAAGATTAACATTTTCCTCTATCCTTAACCGTTAAAGGTGTTGGATCATGTGGTTAGTGCATGTAACCTCGACTTTCCTTTGAGACAACCAGTGTATGACCAATTCCTACCGGTTTATGGTTGCATGATCTCGTTTAGAGGAAGAGAGAGGGCTCTTTCTGCGTACCTTGGATTTGAAGATATTGATCAGAGGTGTAGTGTTAACTTGATCATAAGAAGGATCCTTAATCACGGATAATACTTCTTTAAGAACTTTCCATTGATCGGCATCATGAGTAAATCACCATCTGAAGTCTTAAGGCGATGTGCTCTGTTTGAATAGACTGTTTCTATTACAAACGGTCATTCCCATTTAGGCTGAAATTTGCCTTTGGTTTTGTGCATCATGATCATCAGTCGTCTGACGGCTAAAACTAAATCTCCTTTCTGGAAGACTCTTTGTTTGACCTTCTTGTTGAAGGCTTTTGAGATTCGAGCTTGATACAACTCGATGTGCTGCTGAGCTTGTAACCGCTTCTCATCTAAGGCTTCGAGCTCTTGAAGACGCAACTGATCATTGTCTTCTGATGTGATCTTAGTCATTAAAGCGACCCACAGAGACGGCATCTGGATTTCCAACGGTATGACTGCTTCACACCCGTACACCAGAAAAAAGGCATATTGCCTGTCGGGGTTCGAACCGTGGTTAGGTAGGCCCAAAGACATTCACCAAGCTTTTCGTTCCAATCTCGCTTATTCGAGGAGATGAACTTTTTAAGTAACTTGATGATTGTTTGTTGAATGCTTCTGCCAAACCATTAGTGGTGGGATTATAGGCAGTTGAAGCCACATTCTGAATTTGGTATTTATCACAGAATCGATAGAATACCTGGCTTATGAATTGGGGACCGTTATCATGGATGATCCACCTAGGGACACCAAATCGATGGATGATATGGTGTTTGATGAAATTAACCACGTTGGAAGTTTTGACTTCAACCAGTGGTATGACTTCTGCCCACTTTGAAAAGTAATCAGTTATTGCTAAAATAAACGGTGACCTTTTGTTGAAGATGGGCTTATTGGCCCTATGACATCAATTCCCCATGCTTCAAATGGCCATGAAGCAACAGTTGATGGAGCAACTCTGAGGACTGATGTATGAAGTCTGCATGAATTTGGCATGCTTTACACCTTCGTGCATATTGGATGGCATCGGCTATCATAGTTAGCCAATAATATCCAAGCTTATACAATCTGTCTTTAAGTTTTGGATCTGGCTGATGAGCTCCGCATATGCCGTCGTGTGCTTCTTTAAGCACTTCCTGTGCCTCTGAATTAGAAAGGCAACGGAGGAGGACACCGTCATATGAACGACGGTAAAGTGTCTTCAGAGTTGGATCGTAGTAAAAATGGAGAGACCTTCGTCTGATGGATGTCACTTCTTTAGGATTGTCTGGCAGCAGACCATGTAGAGCATAGTCGATGAAAGGGAATCGCCAGTCTCTCGGCTCCAGCTCCGTCAAGATATATAGACCTCTCTGGTTCTTAACATATGTTTAGAGCAGACAAGGTGTCAAGTCGCCACTGTGAGGTGATACTCGGTGTCGACTGGCAGGGCTAGAGTTATTGCTAATGCAGCAAGAGCATCCGCCTTAGTGTTCTGAGATCGAGATACGTGCCCGATGTAAAAGCCATCAAACAGATTAGCCAATTCGATGACTGTGTTATAATAAGGCACCAAATCTTCGTGACGGACCTCATATTCGCC
Organism: Agave tequilana; assembly: GCA_038442645.1. Taxonomy (NCBI): domain Eukaryota; kingdom Viridiplantae; phylum Streptophyta; class Magnoliopsida; order Asparagales; family Asparagaceae; genus Agave; species Agave tequilana. Next base: position 95,929 of record JAVJIF010015073.1, on the reverse strand, counting down.
TTTAACTTGATTGATAATCAGTTTTGAATCACCGTAAGCTTCAAGGTAGCGTACCCCCATTCCGTGGGCAAGCTGAAGACCAATGAGTAGAGCATTATATTCCGCTACATTGTTGGAGCATGATTCCGTCAGAGAAAATGCTCTAGGAAGGATATGATTCTGTGGAGAGATAAACACAACCCCACGCCGGCAATGATCCTGCCCTTAGGGCCTATTCGCGATGCTCCATCGAAGAACATCTGCCATACTTCGTCTTCTGAAGTTATATTGGATTTGAAGACTTCATCTGGAATATCTTCATGAAGTTTTGAGTGCTCCGGCACTGGATGAGCAGCCAAGAACTCTGCAAGGGACTGGCCTTTAACCGCCTTCTGAGAGATAAAATCATGTCGTATTGAGACAAAAGAAGCGCCTATTTAGGTAATCTTGAATTCAATGATCCTGGCTTCGTCATGAGAAGACGCAAAGGATTCAATCTGGAAATGACATGTATGGTTTGGCCGACCAAATAATGTCGTGTCTTCTGAACGGCAAAGACAAGAGCTAAGCACTCCTTCTCAATAGGATTATAGCGAGATTCCGTCCCTATTAGAGTCCTGCTCAGATAATAAATGGCATGTTCGTGATCATTGTCGTCTTTTTGAGCAAGCAGGGCACCAAGAGAATGGTCCATAGCTTTCACATAAAGCAAGAATGGTTTCCCTGATGTGGGTGCTACTAAGACTGGAGGTTTTGTGAGATATTTCTTGATATCCTCATAAGCTTCCTGACAAGCCTGATCCCATACAAAGGAAGCGCCCTTTTTTATGAGTCGGGTGAACGGTTGACAGCGGCCTGAGAGATTTGCGATGAATCTTCTGATATAAGCCAGTCTACCTTATAAGCCTCTAAGCTCTTTGAGATTCCTCGGTGGATATGAATGGCTTTGACTTTGTCTGCGTCAAGATGAATTCCTTTTGATGTAACGATAAACCCAAGGAACTTACCACTCAAACCCCCAAGAAGGATTTTGTCAGATTCATCTTCAGTTGATGAGCCCGCATTATGTCGAACATCGTTCTTAAGTCACGAAGATGGTCATTCTTATTGCCGCTTTTGACAGCAATGTCGTCGACATAGCATTCTACCATTTTCGGAGATGATCGCGAAAAATTATGTTCATTACCCGCTGATAGGTTGCTCCGGCCTTCTTCAGCCCGAAGGGCATTACAGTGTAATAGTATACCCCCAATGGCGTTTGGAACGAAGTATACTTCTCGCCGTCGGGATACATCTTAATCTGGTTGTACCCTGAAAAGCCGTCCATGAAAGACATTCTTTCAAATCCACAGGTATTGTCAATCATGACATCGGTGATGGGCAGTGGGAATTCGTCTTTAGGACAAGCTGTATTGAGATCACGGTAGTCGATACAGATCCGTATTTTCCCATTTTTCTTGAGGACGGGAACGATATTAGCAACCCAATCTGAATGTTGTTCTTCCCATATGAAGCCACATGCTATGAAGCTACATGCAATGAGCTTATAAACTTCGGCTTCAATAGCCTCCATAATGTTCGGGCGAAACCGACGTTGTTGCTGCTTGACTGGCTTGGCATCAGGTTTGATATTTAGACGATGCATGGCTACTTGTGGATTAAGTCCAGGCATGTCTTCGTAGTTCCATGCGAAGACGTCTATATACTCCTTTACGAGTATTATTAATTCTTCTTTTTTCATAAGTGATAAGCTCTCACTTATAAAGATGGGTTTAGGGTGATCTTGACTACCCAAGTTGACCTGCATCATCTTGTCTTCAGTAGGTGGTTCGCGCAGTTTGAATCATTTTTCCCATTAGAGATCTAATTGATGAGCTCATGGTTCCTCATCAGTAGCTTCCGCAGGCTCCAATTGACTGCTTGAAGTCATATTAACGGTGAGATTCTCGAACATCATTCCCACACTGACATCTGAGTCCCACTCAAAAAAGAGGCAGAATGTGATGGAGTCGGCTTATCATCCCTGGATTGAACCGTTGCTGGTGGTGTGGGTGTAACGTATCCCAACCCTCTGCGTGTGTTATCATAGTAACCTGCAGGTTTCCCTTTTGGCACAAAGTTACGCAGCAAACTATGCCTTCCTTTTCTGAAATTCAGGCCCTCTCTATGTTTTAGGTTGTACCCCATTTTCTTCATCATATTGCGTGCTGATCGCGCATAATGGAAAAATTATAGGGTGTCTGAGTCTGAACTTGAATCCGTAGCTGTGGACCCTCGTGGTTGGGCTCTACCGAAAATTATCGGTGACTGACCTTCTTTGGATGGAGGGATTACTAAAATGGCCCCTTCTACAGATTCCATGGGTGTACTGGACGCGCTTGGTTTATATAAAGGGATGTGCAGAGAGCTATCCGTGATGGATTCAAACAACCCAATACTCGCAGGATAATCAAAAGAAATATTATCATTAATTACCCATTCACCCTCATCTTCAGAAGGAGTGTTACATTGGAGATTATTAAGACATGCTATAATTGGTTCACCAATCAGAATGGCTGGTATGTCTGCTTCAGATTCTGAGTCCGCCTCATTGCCACTATCATCATCGTCCGGCAACGATTCTTTCGATGTTTCACCGGTCTCTTGATATAGGAGAGCGTCAGTGAAGTAATTTTTTACCCCCTTGAATGGTTGCTTCTCAGCGATGACAGTTCGTACTGTCGCATCATCTTTAACATATTTGAAGCACTGGTGCAGAGTAGAGGGAACGATCCAGTTGGCGTGGATCTACGGTCGTCCTAGTAGCAAGTTGTATGACGTGTCAGCGTTAATGACATAGCACGTCACTTCAGACTTCAGGCTCCCGATTAAGCAACGAAGTTAAATTTTTCCAAGTGGATGACTACTCCCGGCATTAAAACCGTATATTGTAGTAATAGTTGCGGACAACCTGTATAGTGGTATACCGAGGAAGTAGATGAGCCTTTTGGAGATGATGCTGAGTGTAGACCTCGGATCAACCTGTACCCTTTCAACGCATGTTGAACCGATGTATCCAGTGTAGTATAGATGTCGATCGTGCTTGTTATCCTTGAGAAGCATATCTTCCGCTGTGAAGGTAATAGCAGGTACCTTTGATTGTACATGATGGCATTAAGGGAAAGAAGACGGAGCATAATCGTTAGGGATTTCTGGCATGTATGTCAAGAATGATTTTGAATCAGCCAGCGCGTCTCTAAGTGCTTCTCTTGTCTCTTTTGAGAGACGAAGGAGCTCATGTATGGTAATACGAGCGGGATATTAGCCAGCTGGGCCAATATGTCAAAACGAAAGGGCGTGTTTAGCCCTGGGCTTGAAGACTTCTTTAGTACATGGTCGAACCGGACTTCCTTAGGCTTCTCCCTTCCCTTGGTTGGAATTGAAGTAGATGCTGGTACTTGTGCTGACGTCGTTTGCTGTTGTGTCTCGTCAGTAGTTTTCTCATACTGTTTTAAGTATGATTTTCCAGATCGAGTACCCGTCGGCTAAGGTACCTCAGCCTGCATCGCGCAAGCGTGCTTTTCCCCTTCAGAATATCTGAGAGAAGCTGATGTAAGATTGTCATCGTCTGGCAAGATGGAGATGACATTGCAAGATTTACCCTTCGACTTGGACTTCTTTAAACCCCATTGTTCGTCTTGGACATGGTCTGGGTGTATCCACATGATTTCCCTTGTCTCCAGTGTTAAGGGAACAAGACCCTTATTATCTTGAGTTTTGGCTGCAGAATGAGTGACTTCCAGTCGTGGTGCAGGGACTGAATAAGTCCCGTCATGAACTATGACCTTTGGGGTTTTGCCGAACTCGAGGGTCACCATATTTGCAGTGACTTTCTTTTGCTCTGATTTTAGTGTCAGGACTCCGGCATCGATCAAAGCTTGAATTCTGTCCTTGAGGACAAAGCACTTGTCGGTAGGATGGTGAATCATCCTGTGGAAGAGGCAGTATTTGGGATCATTCATGCATCCTATTTCATTGGGACGTCGAGCATCCGGCAGCTTCAATTTATTCCCATTGTGGAGTAAATGGAATATTGTGGCCACCTGATCGTCTTTGAAGGAGTATTGTTTCGGAGGAAACTTGGACTCCTGATTATTGAAGCCGCCCTTCTTGGCCTTCGACTGCACATTCCCTGACAATTCTACGGACATAGTCTCCTTCCCTTTGGTTTGAGAAGACTGTGCCATGTCACTACGTCCTTTATTATTCATACCCCATTTGCCTTTAGGGGTGGATGATTCGAACTTTTTAGCCGACTTTTCGGCTATCTCAGCTTACTCGACCAGTTCTTTCCAGGTATGGGCTTTGACAGCCCCCATGCGAACCTCTACTTGGTTTAAGAAGTTGTGTCTGCACGTCTGTAAGAGTATGGGTAATGGCATCCCTACTGGGCACATCAAAGACAAGTTTCTGAACCGCTCAATATAGTCACAGACAGATTCGCCCTTCTTCTGTACGGTGGAGAGGAGCTTGTCCATGGTTATCTCAGTATCGTCCTCATAGAAACGAGAGAGGAATCGGGTTTCCAGGTCGATCCAGGAATTGACGGAGCCCGAGGGAGACTTCGGAACCAGTCAAATGCTACCCCCTTTAATGTGCCAATGAACAGCCTAGCCATGATAGCATCATTGTCTATAACATTACCGGTCTGAGATCGGAAATAGTAGATGTGCTGGTTTGGCGAGCTCTTGCCATCGTACGTATGTAACGTTGGTGGTTTGAACTTTGGTGGGTATGGTACTGAATCCCACTCCAGTGGGTAAGGACGGACTGCCCCTACTTTCTTTAATTCATCCCTCTGAGTTAGGGATGCGATTTGAGCTTGGATGCCTTTAAGGACTTTAGCGTCCAAAGAAGAACCCTCCTTCGACTTCTCCGTCCTTGGCTGTTCATTACTAAGATGTTCTTCCTCATCATGGTTACTCCCGGTGTCATTATTATTCCAGTTATTGAGGAGTTGAGCGAGCATCTGTTGGATGTTATCCAAAGCTTCTTACTGGGTCTTGAAAGTTTGCTCCTGAGCTTCCAAACACCGACGAAGGTCATCATTACCATTATCATCCATGTTCACTGATACTCTGCCTGTTCGCACTGAGCTGACTGTCGCTGAAGAGGCATACCCACTGTTTTCATCCTCTTCATCAGACCATTGGATTGATCCTCTCCTTGTTTCTGGTGAGGCTACTGCAGTTGAGAAAGATGACTGTTCGTAATTGTAGGGTATTGCAACCCTAGATCTGGTGTTGCGGAAGACACCTTCTTCATGTACCAAGACTTCACCCAAGCCTGGGTTATAATCCAGATATGGGGAGTCGTAGGGAGTGTCGTGGGATGGTCGTCTACCCCTGTGTAGCTCTCGTCCTCTTCCGGTCATGTTAACGGGTGCAGAGGGTAAATCTCGCGATATGCTCCTTTTACGATGTTTCACCGGAGCTTGCACCGATAGTTGATCAAAACTGATCGTCGGCCTGAAGGAGTGACGGGGATTGGTCCTAACCGGCAATGGACCGAGTGGACATCCCACTTGTTAACAACAGGAGGAAGAAGTTTGGAAAGGTTCTGACTTCCGTTTGCTTATCAAGAATTCCCGCAAGTCAGACCCAGCTGGGCCTAAATAATTGAGCACAGAGGCTCTGTTGGATTGCTCATCGGACGATATCCTGCTCCTTTTATCACCGCAGAGGGGATTAGCACTATAGCTTTAGCTTCGCGGCTAAGAACCTTGGGAATGTCCTTGGGTGTTGCAGCTGCATAAGCACCGCTGTCAACACTTAGGGATAATCCCTTAGCTCCGCTATGAAGCGCGAGCTTAGCGCTTGATGAACTGGAGAGTGAACACGTTGTGGTGCTTTATCCGCTATGTTGCTGCGAACATGATTAGCCTTAGATAGTGCTTTGGCTCTAAATTCACGGTTAAAAACTTTGGAAATGCCTTTGGGCGCTGAAGCAGCATAAGCACCGCTATCAGCACTTAGGGACAATCCCTTAGCTTTGCTGCGAGGAGCGAGCTTCGTACTTGAAGAACTAGGGAACGAAGCACGCTGTGGTGCTTTGGTTTCAGCTTCACGGCTATGAACATCATGCGTACCATGAGGTACAGTAGCTTCGCTCATGAGAATGATGCTGGCGCGAGGCGTTACTGCTCTTGAATTGGGCGAAGGTATGGTCGCCGTTGTGACTTCGCGGCCAGCAGCCTCGTTGGAGCAGGCAGGCATCTTGCCTTTTTCTTCGCAAGAGAGACACATTTGTGGCATGGCTATGCCTGAGGCTTTATACAGAGCCTTCTGCTTTGGCCTCCACATCTGCTTTGACAAAGGAGACCTAGGTTCGCAGGGAACCTGACTAGCCACATACATGCGAGGCTGAGGGGTGTCGGCAGAATTCTGCTTCTGGTTTCTATTCTGAAATCTTGGCCATGGAGACCTTTCTATGCTTCCGTGCATGGAGCATTAGACCACCCCCAGAGAGGACTTCTTCAAATTTTCCTTGGTCGAAGTGAACGACCAGGTTCTCGAAAGTGATAAGCTTGCATTGCGGGCCTGCTTCCTTGTTGTGCCAGAGGGCCGCAGTAGGCTCGCAAGGAGCCTTATCTGTCTCCGCAGAGACTTGCTTTGAAGATTTAGCTAGAGGGGCTCTGGCCACACCGGCTTCCTTGAATTCAGATATAGACCCGAAGGTCTGTTCGTCGTATTGCGACACTTGATTCTCAACAGTGGAGAATTCGTTCCCCAGCGGAGTCGCCATCTTGTTTTCCATTTATTTTGCAAAGGGGAAAACTTATAAAAAGGGTTCGAGGAGCTAAATTATAAGTAACACAAAGATTACAAGTAGATCTCCTTTGAGATTCTGGAGAAGTGTGCCGATAGGAGTCTAGTTAGCGCACGACCACTTTGTCCCTTTGACGATGCGATCGATGGGATTCCATTCTCGCCTGGTTCGGGGAATCGGGGAACAGAAGGTTGGTAGAACCCTCTTGTTACTTCTCAGACTGTCTTCACTTGGGAATTTCTTCTCGCCTGGCTCTGGAAACTCCTTGAGAGGAAGGAAGGTATTAGGGTATCAGCACCCAGATTAGAGAAGCAATTCTCTGAATTCTCTGAATTCTTGGAAGTTAGAGAATAGATCTCTGTATAGCTGTCTCTCTCTGTGCGCTTATTCTCCGCCTGTGCGCATATGTTTCCTCTCTCCCCTGTACCCGTGGTGGGCTATTTATAAGGAGAGCAGGGGTACAATTGTCCCTTGAAAAATCTAGAAACAAATTGAGTCAAATTTGTTCAAATCTAGAAAGTAGCCTTGCTGCGAGGCTAGAATCAGCTTCTGTGAAGCTAGGAAAAGCAGGTAGGTTGGTCTCCTGATCTATTTTGATTCTTCCCATATAATTAGAAGATATCCCCTGATCCTCTTACTCGTTTTAGGAGAGTCAAGAGATTATGGCAAAACAACTACCAAATTTGATCTCAGATTTGATCTCGATTAGATTGATCTTGATCCTGAATTGATTTGATCTCATCTAGAGATTTAATTGGTCAAAAGTTGACCATAACAGACCCGCAGCGGAGCTGCCGCATTGAGCTCATAGCGGAGCTGGAAGAAGCATCTGGCGAAGTCAGAAGAAAGCTCTTCAGCGGAGCTAGATAACATCTGTGGCGAAGCTACCGAACATCCTTCTGCGCGGTTGCGTGTGGCTTCGAGCGAAGCTAACTCTCTGCGGAGTTAACTTGAGCACCTCGGGCGAAGCTGTAAGTTAGCTTCTTGATGGAGCTTTGAACAGCTCCAAGACGAAGTTGGGCGATCTTAGCCTCTCAGGCGAGGCTATTCCTTTGGGCTCATGTGATGCTAAGTGTTGAGCTAACCTAGCATCTTAGACCTACTGAGGTCTGTTCAAAGACAATCTGGGCTTACTGTCTGCTTCACTAGATCAGTAGAGTCCAAGTTGCAGATTTGTCCCTTGGAGATGGGTACAGAACTAGTCGTCAGCTTGTCTGTCACTTGTCTTTTGTAAATGTCAATAAGTTTAGACATTGTTCAGGCCAGTCAAGAATCTTGTCTTTTTTAAAGTATCAACAGCCTTTATCTAAACCTGAAGGTGATTAATATAACAGAGTGAGCTCGAGAGTTCAGTGAGTAAGACAATAAATCATATGCATGACCTTTATATATGTCTATTGGAATTTATTATGAAGGTAACAATTGTAATTTATACTATTTTTTGCATATTTTTATGTATTTGCTGAAGTCCTGACCAAAACATAGTAATTGGTCCTATTAGTCGACTTGCCCTTCCTATAGTCGATTAGTTGAGTCACTGGCAGCCAATAGAGAATGAATATCTTTTTAGACAAGAGTTCAGTCGGCTATAGCTTTAAGTTAAGTCGACAAATAATAGTATTACTCGACTACAGGAAAGGCAAGTCGACTAATAGGATCAATTACTATGTTTTGGTCAGGACTTCAACAAACACATAAAAATATGCAAAAATAGTATAAATTACAATTGTTACCTTCATAATAAATTCCAATAGACATACATAAAGGTCATGCATATGATTATTGTTTTACTCACTGAGCTATCGAGCTCACTCTGTTATATTAATCACCTTCAGGTTTGGATAAAGGTAAGGGATCCGCTTAATGGCAATATATGGGATAGGTGGCAGCGGGAGATATTTTCACCCTTTTGGCATATTCTTTTGATATGTATATATTGTTTAAGAAACACTATGTAAAACTCCTATGTTGATGCTTCTCATGAACTTTTGTAATATATTGAAATGCTTGTATTAATAGGTGCTTGACCTGAATCTTGTTAATATTATGGAGTTTATGGAGTAGTATTGAGTTTGCTATGTGTTCTTTACCGATTGTCGGATCAATGTTTGAAAATATATGCTCTAGTAGTGGAGACGTTATGAAGTCATAAGTAGGCTGATGTTAGCCGAAATCGAAGTGTTATATCTTGATGGGTCCCACGCTTGGATTAAAAATAACAAGTGATGATTGTGAAAATGAAATTTTTAAGACTGGGACCGTTACAATTCACATGTTAAAATCTCTTTTCGAATGAATGAGATATTCAAGTCGGAAGTTGGCCTAATTCAATAGCTAAATGGGACCAAAAAGAGTGAAAATTCTTTAGTCCCACATTGGAAGTGGTGTAAAAATTTGAGTGATTTAAATATGAAAAGTTGGGAACTAAGAATGTGACTTTAGGGTACTTAAAGTTTTCACGTGCATGTGGGGGGAAGCTATGCCCCGACTCTGGTATCTTATGTGCACTTATGATCGAGTCAAAGTGTTGGCTGGCCACCTGCCCCATTTCCTTTTTTGATACGGGTGCGGTTATTGTTCTTCAAATCCAATGAAAGGTCCAGGTCGATCTTTGATTGGACTATACAAGCATTTGCATTATGCTTTGCAACCCGTAGGCACAGGAACAGTAGACGTAATTGTCTTAAGGAGATTCGTTTTATGCGCACCTCACTCAATATTCTATATATTTGAACTAACATTTTTATTACAGGAATACTATTGAATTATTTATCTTGAATAAATAATTATTGTATTATTATTAATATGAGACTGACTAATACTAGTCTAATTAGTGTTTAACTAAGGAAGATAATTGAAAGGTGATTCTTATATTAAAGAACGTTATATCAAACAAAAAAAATCTCCGACCTGATTTTTACTGACCTGTCCAATTAAATCTATTTGGTCATTCTTGCATGGTAGTCAAACCAACGGAGACTATTGCTAAACTTTTAGAGAGTGATTAGAAGAAGACTCCTTAATATCTTCTTGTCTACTCTATATCCAATGTCTTTTCTTAATGAGAGAAAATAAAATGACAAGTATCAAAAGCCTTCTTTGATATGTGTAAGTAAGAACTCTCTTATATAACCCCTTTCATCAAGGTGGTTATAACAAACAAATGAAAACTACTTCTATTCTAATATGGCTATTCATTTTACTTCATTCTATTATGTACTACTTTATGTCAAATAAAATGCAAGAGTCACTCACATAAAGAAAAATCTCTTGCATTCTTCTACTTGACTCGACTATTTTATTATAATCTCATGACATCTATAATTTCAACTTTTCTTTAGGACCAATATATGAGTTGCACCTAAAGAATGAAATAAATTCCAAAATGAAGCTTCACATAAAAATAACTTTATGAGTCTAATATTTAATTTCCAACAGAAATTAAATTTTACATGACATAATAACCGGATGTGCACACTTGATTGTCATATCTTTATTTTATCAACAACCAAATACATGTCTAGACATATATAACGAGTTATGCAATAGTGGTACAGAGCATTCATTCTTTAATTAACCCCATAACTTCATATGACCCTTAAGCATTGCAATAGAAAAAGTTTTATTTAAAGGATCGACTATCATGGGCTCAGCTCTTATACGCTCAAAAGTCACAAACTTAATCTTCATGTTCATTGCCTTGATCAATTTTCATTACTGTTGTTCATAATAAATGCCACCGCAAAGATATTGTCACAATAGATTAGCAATGACTTTGACACAAGATCAATTACTATAAGGCCTGTGATAAAATTGCTCAACCATGATGCCTATGAGTTGCCTCAAATAACTACTCACATAAGACTACCTATTGCAGAAGAATATGGAATAATTTCCTTCTCTTTTAGCTCAGCATCACTCCTTGAAAATTAATTCAAGTTAAACTTAGTATTTTAATAATAAGTGAATCATTAGGAGTACAATTATTTGTCTCATGAAGTTAAGATATCTGCAAGTCACATATCATGTACATGTAGGACCAAAATAACGAAATTGTTCGCACTCACTTTAACATATTCACTCATCCACAACATTCTCAATAAAATCATATAAGAATCTAATGTCATGGAACTTTATATGTTATTGACAGGTCAGTTCTTATATTGACTTTTTAATGTTGCAAAATAATTGATCTTCGAAGAAAAAATTAAACATAAGATAATGTAACTTTATTGAAACTTATATACTATATGTTTCATTAGTGAATTTAAACTTTCCTATAGTAGAGGTGCTAACATGCATAAAATTCATTACAAATATTTTAATTTAAAACTAGTGTAGTTAGATTCGATAAAGAAGAAAACTCCACTTGTGGGCATAAGAATTCAAACTTTACAAATATTCAACTTGCTATCTTTAGCCATTTAATTCCTACAAACACCTACTTTCCTGTGGGAAAAGTAAATATTTATAAAATTAAATACAACTTTTTAACATTTTCAAATAGTTATACATGTATATCAACCAATATATAGGACATAGATATACTATCTCCACAAACCTACATATTAAAATATGTACGCAGTCTGAAAATCTGTGCAACCTGTAATGTTTCGGCATTATCTCTTAGTACAAACCTTCGATTAAGATTACATTAGATGATTGGAAGCTAGACTTCAATGCGAACGCAACGAAATATAAATTATAGAGTATTGATTCAAGATTGAAGACTGAGATACGCCAAAAGTTAAAGCTATACACAGATTTTTGCGATTCATAAATTGACGAAGAACTATGTCAATTTCTTGATAAGCATGAACTGAAAACATAAGGAGAGTATAACACTTTCTAAATGAACATGATTCATGATTTACAACAAATTAAACAGTATATGAATTACTGAAATGTTCACATTAATTTAGAAGACAATTTTAGATTAGACAATCAAATCCACATGTTCTAATACCAAATGTTAGAAATCAAATTTTCAATGTTGATAATAAATTTGAATCAACTACTTAATAGTATGTTATTCACACAATAATTAACATCATGCTATTAAAAAAATAATTAATATCATGCACATGCAAAACATGAGTTATAGATATATCTTATGTCATTATCAATTGAATTAACAAAGTGATATGCCAAACCCTTGAAGAGACTGCCAAAACTTTTAGAAAGAGGTTAGAAGAAGACTTCATACTGTCTTCTTACCTACTCATATCCTTTATCTTTTCTTGATGAGAGAAAACCAAATGATAAGTATCAAAAACCCTTCTCTCATATGTGTAGGCAAGGACTCTCTTTTATAACCATTTCCATCAAGGTGGTTATAATAAATAAATGAAAACTATCTTTACATATTCTCACATAGCTATTCATTTTACTTCATTCTATTATATGCTGCTTTATGTCAAATAAAATGAAATGAGTCACTCACATAAAAGAAAATCTCTTACAGGCTCCTCATAAATCTTAAAAGTAGAAATTCTACGCAAGCAACATGACCATTTCTCTCCTGCTTCACTGACTGAAGACAAAGACTCTTTCAATGTATTGAGCGGTCAAGTAAATTTCTCACTATGTGCTCATACCAGGAATAATCCTAAGAGCAAACATAAACACACGCTTTTTAGATTCCTCCTTGTTTTGATGAGCACCCGACTTAGGATTACTAACCGAAACAACTATCTCTAATGGGTGCAATTCGGGATAGGTCAGGCCCATAAAATCCGTTATGGGTCATCCCAAACCCGTTAAGCCCAACATAAATTGCAAAAAGAGAGGATTTAATCATTATTTGGTAATGCATTTCAGGGCCTGTTTGTTTCCCAGAAGAGAGAAGAGGGAAAGGGAAGAGAGTTTGAAGAGGGGAAGAGGTTCTTCCCCTCTTCTGCGCTTGATGTTTGATTCGGGAAGAAAGGAAGAGGGAAGAGAGAGAAAAAAACAAAAAAGAAAAGTAAAACCCCACCGCCAGTTCTCTCTCTTCTCTTCCCTATCTCTATCTCACCTTGATCCTCGAGCTCCGCTGTTTCTTCCGGTGATTTTTGAGGGGAATGGATTCTTTCCCTCTTCCGTCAGATCGGACGCCAGCTGGAGGAAGAGTACTCTCTTCCTCCAGCAAACAAACAGGGGGAAGAGAGGAAGAACCCTCTCTTCCTCCCTCTTCCTCTCAAATGTTGCAAAACAACCAGGCCCTCAGTATTGCCCAAAGATTTTTCTTTTGAGCTTAGATTACTATAGGACACTTATTATTTGCTCAAAAAGATGACAATTATGAGCTATAGGCTGTGACATAGACGTTGCAGTTTGCAAATTGGATGGAAAATGCTAAGTGTACTACTCTAGTACGCCACTAAAGTAATATGACTAGTGGGGCCATGTGAACTACACTAGTCATGAATTGCTAGTGTGACCCACATGGCCCCACCAGTCATACTCTAGTAGTATACTAGAGTATACTAGTTGTAGTCCAAATAGTATTGTCCAAATTGGATAGACAATGCAAGTGTGCGAAGAGACTGATGATTGTTGGTGCCCTCTCGGTGCACTTCATCTAGTAGCATAATGATCAGATTCAGGAAGATGAGGTCACCAAAGGCAAAAAGGCAATAGTGGACAGATCTCTCTCGAACTATGCATTATGATTCCCCATGTGACTATGAGCAGGGCTGGACTCACATACACACCAGCATTCATACTGGATTTTATAAAAATATATAAAATAATATCTATAAGTCGTAATTTCTTTGCATATAATATTTTTTAGATTATTTTTACTAGAATAAAATTTTAGATCTCTACCTCAAATGGTAACTCATAAAAATATGTTATTGAAAATCACAAGTTCAAATTTTGAATGCAACTTTTTTTCCTTTTATTTTCTCTCTTTTCTTATTATATTTACGCTCGTACTGAAATTCTTATTATATCTATATTCACACTGAAAAAATATCTTAGATCCAGCACTGACTATGAAAGCCTCGTGCATATCAAATGCAACTCAAGCTACTTGTATATTCACTTTATAAGTCTATAAAAATATTATATATTTACATTATAACTTAAGGCTGAGTTTGAATAGCTTTAAAAAAACAAGAAATATTCTGATAATGGGAGATTTTATGAATTTCAAATCAAAACTGTATGCATTGGCTTTATTTTATATTTTCTAGTAAAATCATGCGTGTGTAGGCTGTCTAAAGATCACTAAAAGACAAGTCATCAAAGGCAGAGTCCCAAACTCCAGACGCAGGCGCGTGGGTTGACACCCGCGTCTTAGTTGTAACCGTCCCGGTTATAGGGTCAATCACGGCCCACATAACGGGAAAAGTTAACCCTCATTATGGAGTATTTTTAGGAGGCACGTACGCCCCTGAAACCTCTATAAATAGCCCCGATGCTATGGAGAAGGGGTCGGATTTTTGAGAGAAGAACTCTGAGAGAAAAGAGCTTGACTTTAGAGCTTCCACAGAGAGAGAGAGTCCAACCCTTTAGATAACTTGCTGCGTACAAGTTAATCTTTGCCTACAATCTCTTGGTCGACAGAGCTGTGCTACTCCGTCCACCATCCGAAGAGAAGATCCCAGAAGTTCTCGACGTTCACCCGGTCAACGGAAAACAAGATTCACTTTCCACCGCCACTTGAAGAACCCAGCACTAAACAAAGGGGAGATTCAAGACTCAACATCTTCCTTCCCTTGTAGTCGGAGCATTAGTCCGTTGTAATCTTTCAACTGATTCAAGGAAACTTTACATCAAATTCTTCTACTCCGTACCAAACAAGTGATGGCGACTCCGCTGGGGACTACTTTCATTACTGACGAACAAGTTGTGGCGCAAGGTGACGTCCTCTACAAGGGGAAAACGGTCGAATCGCTCATCGTTGAATTCGACCAGGCAAAGTATGAAGAGTTCCTCTCTTTCGGCTCTAAGAGCCCAAAGGCTCGCGCCTACCGCAGGGTCTCTACGGGGACTTGCTCCGAAGTCCGCTCTGAGTCTCTCTCAGAGGCAGCTGCTGTGAGGGATGTTGTGGCCAATCACGCCAGGCGTGACACACGCGCCAACGTCTCTCAGGAGGCCCGCGTGGTCAAATTCTCTGGCGTCCAGCCGATCCACCCTCTTCCTCAGCACCAGGTCGTCGTTGGTTTCTCTCAACCCCCACGACGTAACCAGAACGCTGAGCGCCGACAGAGGAGGCGTGCGCGTCAACTGCAAGTTGGAACAACTGATCGTCCAACTGAGGCAGGATGCAAGGTTCAAACCGGCGTCTCTGCCACGCCACATCCTGCACGCGAAATCCGCGTTTGGCAACCCAAATGTGAGGTTCACCAAGTTGGCCCCTCTGAAGCCCTACTCCCCAGACGCCAAGGCGAAGCTTGCGCACCTCGTCGAGTACAAGAGGCACGCTCCTCTAGGCATGAGGCCCAGCTGCCCTACATCTCTCAAGCGTCTCTGCCCCGGCGCAATAATCAGCAACGCGATAGTCGCGTCTCTTCTCAGCAGAGACGCCAGACGCGCCTGAAGACGCGACGCAAGAGCTGCGTTCATGCGCCCCGTGTCGCTGAACCCTGCGTCCCAATAGTGCAGGGCAAAGAAGCTTTCCGCCCTCGACATTGCGAGGCTAATTTCTTTGATCCTCCTCCCACGGATCTGAAGAATTATTTGACAAAGAAAAAAAGAGCTAATCTGATCACTTCGTCATGTTGCTGCCAACGGCTTATCACGATGCTTTCTGAGTGCCGTTGCAGTTCAAGTGCAAACCAGCAGTCTCTAGTTAGACAGCTGACCTTGATTCCCCGATCAGCTAAGAGAAGTCGCTCCCACAGGAGGAGGATTTTCTCTGACACTGAATATTCAGAGCTCACTGCAAACATGGTGAGCAGGAGCAGAGGAAAACAACCTGCAATTAGTTCTGATGATAAGTCTGACACAGAACCGGAAGGAGTGCACCGACACACTCGCACCCGGACCAGGGCAATTCCCCCGATTGACTACAATGCTCTAGTCCAGGGCATTGAGGTGAATGACTCGCATTCCGCTATTGCAGAGTCGCAGGCTTCAAATTCCTCCATGGAGAAAGAGGCCTACATATACATGACTAGCACTCCTGAGGAGACCGCCAGGCGCTTGGAGCAGCAAGCTGTTTGACTGAGTTTTCCTGCACACGAAAATAAACAATTTTAGATTTACGAAATAATAGTGCGAGGTGCTCAATTCTAATTCGCGGTAGCAAGGCTATGCGGGTCGT
Organism: Agave tequilana; assembly: GCA_038442645.1. Lineage (NCBI taxonomy): Eukaryota > Viridiplantae > Streptophyta > Magnoliopsida > Asparagales > Asparagaceae > Agave > Agave tequilana. The sequence continues at coordinate 79,890 of JAVJIF010015073.1, read as the reverse complement.
GATCCTCAGGGAGGGACTAGCGATGGAAGCGTTTGTAAGTTATCCCTAAAAATTTATCTTTTTTAATTATTTTGTTAGTCACAACGATATTTACAATGAAAAGTGGTATTTATAATGAGTTGTGGGAAAGAATATGGAAAGATGTGGATGGTGATCTAAACTAGAGAAGGAAAGAAAGAAAAACTTATAATACGTACAAACCTCTTCAGCCTGCTTACCTTTGATCCGTGCGATAATTTACATTTTCTTGGAAGACTTGCAAGTATGGCGTATAGGATGTTCATCGCCATAAGCCATCAAGGGTTCTTCTTTGGCTAGGCAGTCTCAATGCAATTGGGTCTCATTGTTCACGAGGCATTAGAGAAAAACAATGGAAGAAAACAGGAACAGAGAAATACAAAAATAAAACACGAAGAAATAAAACAAGAATAATAAAAAAAGACAAACCTCAAGCAGATTTCATTAACAATAGAAGAAGAGTTGGCTTACACCGCTGTCACCTCAGTACAAGCATGGACTCCTTCCTCCATGAAAGCTTCCTCCACTCTCAGTTACAGATTTTACAAAAGAAAAACGAACATAAAATCTAACCTAGAAGAAGAAAAACCTAAACCCTAGCTTTTGGCCCTTTGCTGGATGCTGGACGACTCTGTACGTTGCACTGCAGGGGGTATTTATAGGTGCAGAAGGCCGAAGAGTCCTGGATAAACCTGCCCACAAAAACTGAAAACTGATCTCATCTAAATTGCCGCAAAATCCTGGTTTTTGCCGCAATTTTGCGGCAAAACTGGCTCTTCTGGCCACGCGCTTTGGCGCGTGGCCTCTCCTGATCCGTTCATCTGGGCGTTTGCTTCTGGAAGTGTGATCCTGGCTCTTCATCTTGGGATTTCGAGATAACTTAGAAATCAAGTTACCTAGATCTTGAATTCTCCCAATCTCTTTTAAACGAATTTCCTTATCTCTGCATCTTATCTTTGTCTTTCATCCTCATCTGCAAGTGTTTAAGGTTGGGTAGAATTCTATCCTTCCCTCATCTTTAATAATTGCAACTTTAGCCCTTGTGTATTTGCACTTTGACAATTGATATTTGCACTTTTGCACTTGGGCTTTTGGGCTCTTTTTAGGCTTTAATTCTTTCTTTTTATTATTTCGAGGCCTGCACACAATAAATAATAAAATATTAATAATTGTGCAGAATTAAATAAATAAATATGAAAATGTGATGGTAAATATGATGATAAAAATGCACTTTTCACTACCAATCACACCCCCACACTTATCTTTTTGCTCGTCCTCGAGTAAAAATCAAAGAGAAAAAGAAAAATTAATCTAACCTAACTCATTTTCGTAGGAATCACGGTTACACTTAGCACGTGCAACAAGCCGTTAAACCTCTAGGTTACCCTAGAGGACGAGTGTTGTCTCGTGAGGGTTTTCAGCGGATTACACCCACAAAATCCATAAAAAGAAAATATTTGAATTATTATTGAAGAGACTAAGTAGTCTATAAGTTTTAGGATCCTCATTTTTATTCATTCTTAGACTTAGTCTTTATAAAGTAATTGTTTTCATTTTAGGTAAGGGTCAAAATTGAACTTCTAATATAGTCTTTTTCGTTACCAAAAATCATATGCATCCTTATAACTTGGCTAGGAATTCCTTAACTTAGACTCTCATGCCTCTTTAATTTTTTTCTCTTCCTTTTTTTTTAATATGTATAACTCATCTAATTTTCTTTCGTGTAAGCATCAAGGCTTCTTGAGGCCCTCATACCTAACTAATTGACTCTTAGATGTGTTAATACATATCTCATATTCTTAGTTTTATTAGGCTTTCTAATCCACCCATGTAACGAATTTAAAGTCGATGACTCCCAAACCGGTTGGCTTTAGGGCACCAGGTGAGAAAACACCCCGCGGACTCAAATTCGAGTGAACTAGGCCCCAAAACTAAGGACTTTATTTTATTTACTCACCTTTAGGCATGAATACTTATGCTTCTTGAGGCACATGTATCCAGCTTAATTAGTGATTTTTTTTTGTTTTTTTGTTTTTTTTTATTTTTATATGAGGCACAAAGGTCTTCATCTTAGAATCCTAGATATGTATTAGGTATGCAAATTTCATTAAGGTAAAAATCAAGACTAATTAATTATTCAATTTCTTCTCCTATACCTAAAAATTAAACAATTTATTTATTTTGACCAAATTTTTAGAAATCATAATCATGATTTTCCTAATCCTTAAAACTAACTTAGATTTCTTTCAAAAAAATAAGTCAAAATATTGTCCTTTTTATAATTTTTTTTTAAATTTTTTTTATTAGCAAATTTGTTAGTGTCTACTTATGTTAGTATGTTAGTAAAGCCCACCCGCACACTTATCTCATGCATTGTCCTCAATGTATGAATGAATGCATATATGCATGAAACAGAACAAGGGAAGGCGGAAGTTACCTTAGGGTGGTGGTTCCGGAGGTGGTCTAATTGGTCCACGAAATGCGGCCCAATCAAGATAACAGATAATTTGGTGGAACCCACCAGAAATTTTCCTTACATAACCCACTAAAATATATGTATAATCAATTTTTAGTATTTCCACCCTATCAAATTTTCAAATTTCATAATAAATTTCAGAGTTAATTGTCTCAACCTCCTTGTCCCAAAATGGAGTATGAAAAGATGGAATTATTGACTTGGACATTATAGGTACGGGAACGAATACCGACTCAAGGAAGATGCTCAAATCAAGTAAGGGCTCAGGAGTCGGGCTAGGTTCAAGAATTGAGTCCAAGTCAAGAAATTGAAACTCAAGTCCACAATCTTCTTCCCACAATGGAATGTGACCTAATATGGGTGATATCTCTTTACTTCCAATATTAAGGAATTCTAGCTCATCGCCATACAATTCTTCAAAACTAAGGTCAACATCTTCCGTCAGAATTGTACAATCAGTTTCAGAAGTAAAGAGATTGTGAGAATCTAGGTCGCATATCTCATTGGGTTCAATGTAATAAAAGAACTTGCCAATTTATCCATAGGATTTTCAAAATTGTAAAATTGGTCAAGTTCAATATGATCATCTAAAATGGGTGATTCAATTTCATGATGAATTGGAATAGGATCCAATGTTGACTCGGGAAAAGTGAAATCAGGTGGAGACACTGGAGTCATTATTGAATCAGGAAATAAAACTGAATCATCAAGTTGGGGATCATGATCATATTCATCCTCAAGTTCTATTTCAGGATAGGAAAAACTTGCCAAACTATCAACAATTGGAGTTTCGGCAAGTTCTAATAATTGTACTGAATTAGAATCTTGTTGTCCAAAGCAACTTGGTTCGTCGGCTCTAAAAGAGTGGTCAGCGATATCAGAATTAGCCGGACGGTGAGAACGTAAGGATTGAACCATCAAATCTATGTCATGCTCACGAGCTAATCTAGCCTGAGTCATGGCTTCAACCCTCTTTTGTGATTGGGCTTGGAAAAAGGAAGTGTAATCGTGATGAAGTTGTGAGTCGGTGGACTCACGCATCATCATGTCTAAGATTGATGGTGGTTGTTGCTTGGACTCGTGCATACTTATCATTTCCCCGATAGATGGTAATCTATTCTGAATGGGGGATCTGAGTATGAATCATTGAAAGAATGTGAACTAGATGGATATGAAGGACAATTTGGTTGAGAATTAAACTCGGGGGAATCGAAACCCCATGAACTCTGTGACGAGTTGAAATTATTATGGACATTATAGTCATAAGATGGAGGGTGTGGGTTATACTCATTCGGATAAGACCATTCCGGCACACTAAATTGGTCAAAGTTATGATATGCCGGGTTGGTAATATCCGAAAAAGAGTTTGATGTGTAATATGGATTAAAATTGGAATTATTATTATATGTCATATCACACCAATACAAACAAAACAAACAAATAAACAAACAAAAAAAGAAAAATTCTAACCTAAGTTAGGGTAGACCTATGACCTAGACGACTCCTAACTGGTTAGACTGTCCACGGGAGGTAGGGTGCAGACTTTGACCACAAGTTAATCAGCCAGGTCAGGGCAAGAGTGGTGGGAGATTTTCCGTCAAAGACGTTCCTTAATTAAATAACCACCAATCTTCGGGCTTTCGGCCCTCAATCCCCTTCCTAGACACTGATTTGGCAAGAGTCAACTTCCAACACTGTTCCTCCTTAGGATAATCTCCTATTGAGTCCGAGATGTCCCTAGGGCCAACGTCTACTAATTTTTAAGTTAGGCTTGGGTTAGTGAGTGCTCGGGATATGATTTTGGGCTAAGGAAGGGTGATGAAATCTCCACCTTATCTTGTTAATGGGTTATGCCCTTAAGATGAATTAGTGCAAGTGTACAAGATAAGTAGATAAGATTCACTCAAAGCAGAAAATCAACCAAGAGATGAGTCCTATTCTACATGCAATGCGTACGTACCTTACTCCAGCACTCTTCAACAGTAAAAATAAATGAATTGAAAAGACACGTGCCTAATATGCAAACGTCTAATCAATTTTTATCTTTAACAACAAATAGTTTACTGTTGAATTAATTAGCAGTAAGCAGGTATATCACAGAACAAAATAAACAGAGCAGTAAACAGAATTTACAATTTGCAGCAACCTGCAGAAAATCAATTAGTAGTGAACTACTATTGCCGCAGAACTGCGGCTTTTGCCGCAGATCTGCGGCAAATATGTAGGCCCTGGTGCTCTGCCTTCGAGGGCAGAGGCACTGGGTTGCTGTATGTCCTTGATGCTGCTCTGTTTCTGTTTCCTGTTCTCCAAACCTGCAAACAGAAAAGAATAAAGAATTAGTTAAAAATTAAATTTTTGTTTTAGAGATAAACTTACCGTCCCTCCCCGGCAACGGCGCCAATTTGTTTGACTGAGTTTTCCTGCACACGAAAATAAAAAATTTTAGATTTAAGAAATAATAGTGCGAGGTGCTCAATTCTAATCCGCGGTAGCAAGGCTATGCGGGTCGTGATCCTCAGGGAGGGACTAGCGATGGAAGCGTTTGTAAGTTATCCCTAAAAATTTATCTTTTTTAATTATTTTGTTAGTCACAACGATATTTACAATGAAAAGTGGTATTTATAATGAGTTGTGGGAAAGAATATGGAAAGATGTGGATGGTGATCTAAACTAGAGAAGGAAAGAAAGAAAAACTTATAACACGTACAACCTCTTCAGCCTGCTTACCTTTGATCCGTGCGATGATTTACCTTTTCTTGGAAGACTTGCAAGTATGGCGTATAGGATGTTCATCGCCATAAGCCATCAAGGGTTCTTCTTTGGCTAGGCAGTCTCAATACAATTGGGTCTCATTGTTCACGAGGCATTAGAGAAAAACAATGGAAGAAAATAGGAACAGAGAAATACAAGAATAAAACACGAAGAAATAAAACAAGAATAATAAAAAAAGATAAACCTCAAGCAGATTTCATTAACAATAGAAGAAGAGTTGGCTTACACCGCTGTCACCTCAGTACAAGCATGGACTCCTTCCTCCATGAAAGCTTCCTCCACTCTCAGTTACAGATTTTACAAAAGAAAAACGAACATAAAATCTAACCTAGAAGAAGAAAAACCTAAACCCTAGCTTTTGGCCCTTTGCTGGATGCTGGACGACTCTGTACGTTGCACTGCAGGGGGTATTTATAGGTGCAGAAGCCCGAAGAGTCCTGGATAAACCTGCCCACAAAAACTGGAAACTGATCTCATCTAAATTGCCGCAAAATCCTGGTTTTTGCCGCAATTTTGCGGTAAAACTGGCTCTTCTGGCCACGCGCTTTGGCGCGTGGCCTCTCCTGATCCGTTCATCTGGGCGTTTGCTTCTGGAAGTGTGATCCTGGCTCTTCATCTTGGGATTTCGAGATAACTTAGAAATCAAGTTACCTAGATCTTGAATTCTCCCAATCTCTTTTAAACGAATTTCCTTATCTCTGCATCTTATCTTTGTCTTTTATCCTCATCTGCAAGTGTTTAGGGTTGGGTAGAATTCTATCCTTCCCTCATCTTTATAATTGCAACTTTAGCCCTTGTGTATTTGCACTTTGACAATTGATATTTGCACTTTTGCACTTGGGCTCTAAATGTGGGCTTTTGGGCTCTTTTTAGGCTTTAATTCTTTCTTTTTATTATTTCGAGGCCTGCACACAATAAATAATAAAATATTAATAATTGTGCAGAATTAAATGAATAAATATGAAAATGTGATGGTAAATATGATGATAAAAATGCACTTTTCACTACCAATCACAAGCCCAGGTTCAGAAGGAACAATTCGAGATGATTCGCGCTCAGCAAGAATCTATCGACTCCCTTAAGCAGATGCTCACACAGTTGCTTGAAGACAAGAGGAAGTCAACTAACAAAGCCTCCTCTAAGAAGTCTAAAGGCAAACGAAAAGAGGGGGAAAACTCGTCCTCTGTACATATAGAGGAGAAAGAACGGACTACTTTTTGATTCGTCTAAGTCCTCATCACAGGAGAAGGACGACCAAAATCAGGGAAAGATTCATTCTAAAAGAATGAATCAGTTGGAGCAACGTCTTGAGGCCCTTACCAACCGGAAAGGCCTCCAAGAAGCAGGAGTGGTCCGGCCATATCAGGCCGAGTGGGACCTGGTTCCATACCCGCCCAAGTTCAAGGCTCCAATCCTCCAAGCATTTGATGGGAAAGGTTCACCGAACCAGCATATCTACTACTTTAAATCCCAAATAGAAATGTGGTAGATAATGATGCCATTCTAACACGCTTGTTCATCGGCACCTTAAAAGGGCTTGCCTTTGAATGGTTCATGAAGCTCCCAGAGGGCTCCATCAAGAATTGGGGCGACCTGGAGAAGCTCTTTCTAACACGCTTCTTTGAAGATGACTCGGAGGTCAACATGCCTATCCTTTTAGCCACCAAGCAGCGAAAGGGAGAGTCCGTTAAGTCTTTCGTAGAAAGATTTCGGAACGTAGTACTCCGATGTCCAAGCGGTATGACCCAGGTCACCCTGGTGGAAACATGCCGCCATAATCTCCAAACTTCGCTCCTTGCCCAAATAGGAGTTGCCGAAAGCCGCACCTGGAAGCAGTTAATCCAACAAGGTGAACAGGCTGAAGAAATCGTCGCTCGGGTCAGGGCAGAAGAAAACAAACCCAGACCCGAAAGGTCAACGAGGCGTGCGCCAGACACATCCCCCCAGGCCAAAAGGAAGGATAACTTGGCAGCAGAGACCAAATCCCCTGTCAAACCTCAACCGGTCAAGGGAAGTGGCTCTTCAAGCCAACCACGTACTAACAAGCAGTATTCCTTCAAGGATGAACATGTCGACTCGCTCTTCAAACTACTCAACAAGAGCAACCGACTGAAACTCCCTGAAGCTAGGCGTCCTGAAGAAGTCAGTAAAACTGATAATCCCAACTACTGCATGTATCACAGGATGTTGGGGCACCCCACCAAGAGCTGTTATATCTTCAAGGACATCCTTCAGGCTCTGATTGACGCGGAGGTATTAAAACTCCGTCCATAGCAGAAGAAGGTGGCGGCCAACATGACGTCGTTCGTCCAGTTTGGAAGGCAACCTCCAACACCCTCTGGAGTAGTCCCTATCCCAAGAGGAGAGCTGAGAATGGTCAACACAGACCCTCACCAACAGTAAGAGAAGGGCCTGGTACCCGTTTCCACACCTCAGGGAGAAGTCATGTGGGTTCATCCCGACTTTGTGGATGGCCAACAATGGACCACTGTGACCAGCAGGAAGTCCAAAGGCAAAACTAAAGCTTCGCCTTGTAATGTGGTATGCGCCTCTTCTCGGGAAGCGGAGACTGATGTTCCCTCGCTGATCGATTCGGAAGAGGAAACAATTGTTCTGGCCACAGAACCCAGTCAACTGGTGGCAGAAACCCGTTCAGGGCAGTCATATTTGAAAAAGTATGACGAAATGGTGGTAACTCCTCCAAAACCCGCTGCAGAGCCAGCCAAGCCCTCCACAAAGCAACCTGTGGAGAAACAGAAAGAGCTTCGGTTTTCCAGAGTTCTTTCGAAAGACATAGCGGAAGGATCGACAGCACCTTACCGCTTTGATGTCCTGGCCCAACTGGCCAACATCCCGGCCCGGATTACTCTTTATGAGCTTCTTAGGCTATCGAAGTCGACCAGAGAAGCTCTACAAGAGGCCTTGGCTAATGCTGAGGTTTTCATGACCCAGGTGCCGATCAGACCAAAGGAGGAAGATGTAGAGGACCGCCTCCATACCTCCCAAAACGTTCCCTGCATCACCTTCATGGCAAATGATATGCAAGTTAAAGGGAAACATGATCGACCCCTTTACTTCGCAGGGTACATTGGATCATCTGAGGTGAACCGCATTCAGGTAGATCCTGGGTCCGCATTGAGCATTATGCCTCGCCGAGTCATGCAACATCTCGGGATTCCTACTCACCGTTTGAGCGCCACCCAGACTACTATTTACGGGTTCAATGCCAATAGTACCCGTCCAATGGGGAAGGTCAAGCTCAAATGCCAGATTGGAGACCTAAGGTCAGAGGTGACATGCTACGTCATAGATGCCGACACCTCCTACAATTTGCTGTTAGGTCGACCATGGATTCATCGCAATTCTATCGTTCCCTCTACCCTCCACCAAGTCATGAAATACATCGACGGGAGTGGAAAGGTGCGAACGTTGATTGCCGAAAGGCATCCGTTCAAGGGAGTTGAGAATTATTTCACCGATTCTCTCCTATATCAAGAATCTGTGGAAACTGATGAAATCCCGCAACCAGAGGAGCCCGACTCTGGTAATGAAGCTTGCACCGAATCGGAAAAAGAAGAATGCATTTGGGAACTAGACCCACCTGTAACAGGCATTAATAAACCCGATGTTGATAATACCTCCGATGATGTAGGCAGATGGTATATTAATGAAGACTTAGATCTGGCGTATTTCTCTGTGTTTGCTTCTGATTCAGTGCCGTCAGACACTAGTACCGAAGTCGACGACGATCTCTGGTCGGCAATGGATGCTTTGACATCATAGCATGTACCAATGAAATCGTCCTTCGAAACATGTCGAAATGTTGGTAGTCCGCAAGAATCCATATTCATGATTCCAGTAAGACGGAAAGGTCAAAGACCAATTCTTTTTGGACGAATTGAATCCGAACCGATGACCCATGAAGAATCAGAAGGCGAGCAAGAATCCCCTCAATTCGGTCATTATGAGCCAAAGGCGCTCAGAATGATGAAAAACATGGGATATGATCTAACAAGTGGATCAGGGTTGAACTTCGGCAAAGGAAGGAGAACGCTACTCCGATCTTTTGTACCAAAAGGGAAAACCCTGATTATTATCATCGGACTCGCAGGGGGTTGGGCTATGTGTCAACTCCGATCCCATCAGCTTCTGAGTCTGAAGAGTCATTATGCCATGATTACTCATCGGGCAGTGTTGGCAACATCTTCAGAGAACTTTCAGTGAATAAGATTTCAACAAGCCACCTGGAAGACGGAGATGAAGAAATGATCCAATCCGATACAGATCCTTGGATCCAACACTTGAACAATCTTTGGGATACCCACTTCGAACAGCGTGAGCCACCCACAGAAGATAAGGTTGTTCATATCAATCTAGGAGATGAGGCTAACCTTAAGCCCATCTTCATAAGCGATGGCCCGTCACCTTCGGAGAAAAAGAGTCTAATATCTCTTGTGCAAGAATATATAGACGTCTTCGCCTGGAATTACGAGGATATGCCCGGACTTGATCCCCGAGTGGCTATGCACCGCCTCAACATTAATACGGACAAAAAGCCCGTCAAACAACAACAGCGACGGTTCCGTCCAGAAATGATGGAAGCAATTCAATTAGAAGTTAGAAAGCTTATAGACTCTGGCTTCATTAGGGAAGAACAATATCCTGATTGGGTAGCCAACATCGTCCCCGTTGCTAAAAAGAACGGGAAGATCCGAATCTGCATCGATTTTCGTGATCTAAACGAGGCTTGTCCCAAGGATGAATTCTCACTGCCAATCACAGATGTCATGATTGACAACACATGTGAATTCGAGCGAATGTCCTTCATAGATGGATTCTAAGGATACAATTAAATCAAAATGTATCCTGATGATGAAAAGCATACCTCTTTCAGGACACCATTGGGGGTATACTGCTACACCGTCATGCCCTTCGGACTGAAGAATGCAGGGGCAACATATCAAAGGGCCATGAATGCCATTTTCCACAAACATATGCGCAAAACGGTGGAATGCTATGTTGACGACATCACAGTAAAAAGCTGCGCTAAAGGTGATCATATAACTGATCTAAAGGTTATCTTCGACATCATGCGGGCCCATCAGTTGAAGATGAACCCCGCCAAATCCTTCCTGGTGGTGGCCTGTGGAAAATTCCTAGGGTTTGTAGTGACCTCTACGGGGATTCATTTGGACCCGGAAAAAGTTCGCGCTATCCAGAAGATGCAACCTCCGAGAAACCTCAAGGAGCTCAGGGGATTGCAAGGACGATTGGCGTATATCCGAAGGTTTATCTCAAATCTCTTCGGGAGATGCCAACCCTTTTTCAAATTAATAAAGAAAGGCGTTTCGTTCATTTGGGACAGCGCTTGCCAGCAAGCATTCGAGGAAATTAAACAGTACCTCACGCAACCGCCAGTCCTTACAGCTCTGGTGTCTGGAAAACCTTTCCTGATATACGTCCGAGTGATGGATCATTCTTTAGGAGCTCTACTAGCTCAGAATGATGATCAGGGACGAGAGCAAGCAATCTACTATTTGAGTAAAACAATGATCGGAGCCGAACATCGGTACAACCCGATTGAGAAGGAATATTTGGTATTGGTGTTTGCTATTCAGAAAATGCGACACTATTTGGTAGGCCAGACGATAAACGTCGTATCAAAAGTCAACCCCCTGAGGTTACTTATGATAAAGCCTTCATCGTTAAACGGCCGACTGGTAAAATGGGCCATATTGCTATCCCAATATGAAATGCACTTTTTATCACAAAAAGCCGTGAAGGGTCAAGCGGTGGCGGATTTCCTGGCTGAGCATCCAGATCCGAGGGCAGCCAAACTTTACGAGGATCTCCCAGACGAGGTCGCTGAAGCCTGCCAGACTCAGACATCCTTCGAAAGGCAAGTGTGGCAACTTTTCTTTGACGGTGCATCGAGAACAAGCCCAAAAGGACATATAGTGGCAGGAATAGGAGTAGTACTCGTCTCCCCACAGAACTATGTGATTTCTCGAGCTGTCTCGTTAACCGAGCCTTATTCTAACAATGTAGCAGAATACAATGCCCTCTTGATTGGAATGCAGCTCGCCGATGAGATTGGCGTTAAAAATCTTGAGGCATATGGTGACTCCAAACTCATCGTCAGCCAAGTTCGCGGGGAGTACGAAGTCAGACATGAAGACCTAGTACCCTATTACAACGCAACTGTCCACATGGCTGAAAGGTTCACCAACTTTTACATTGACCATATGCCACGCAAGTAAAATGCGCATGCAGATGCACTAGCATCCCTCGCTGCCTCCTTAGCCCTTCCAGCCGGAGCAGTAGAGAAGATATTTGTCCACAGCCATGACCTGTATTGTCCGAGAATTGCTCTTGAGGACTACCGGGAGCCAACGGGAGATTGTCAAGGCAAAGAAGCGCTTGAGTCGTCAACCGGTCCAGAGCCTAAAGACTGGCGATTCCCCTATATTGATTACGTCTTGTATGGCATCCGCCAGAGGACACCAAAGAAGGGGCCGCCATTAGAAGGAAAGCTCCTAAATTTTACTATAATGCGATCACACGACACTGTATCGTTGATCACATGACAGGATCTTGCTTCGTTGCCTTTCGCAAAAGGAGGCACAGGAGGTATTGAAAGAAGCCCATGACGGCATGTGTGGAGCCCATCAATCTGGCCAAAAACTTGCATACCGACTCCAAAGGTTGGGATATTATTGGCCAAGATGATTGCTGACGCCATCACTTATGCCAAAAGATGTCACGCCTGCCAAGTGCATGGCGATTTCATCCACACAGCACCAGGATACCTTCACTCTACGACCTCTACCTGGCCATTTGAAATGTGGGGGATGGATGTAGTTGGCCCAATCAGCCCTCCATCATCAAAAGGACATCGGTTTATTTTGGCCATAACCGATTATTTCTCCAAATAGGCTGAGGCTGTTCCTTTGAAAGAGGTGAAGTCATCTGACGTGATCAAATTCGTCAAACATCACGTCATTTACCGTTTTGGGGTACCTCGGCGAATTCCATGATAATGACCCCAGTTCATCAGCCAGGCTTTCCAGAGATTCTGTGCGAAATTCAGAATCCATAGTGTATCCTCAACGGCATACTACCCCCCCCGCTAATGGTCTCGCAGAAGCTTTCAACAAGACCATCGGCAAACTTATCAAGAAATTCGTCTCGAAAAGTCAACGTGACTGGGACGACAGGCTAGGTGAATGCTTATGGGCTTATCGCACAACTGTTCGAACCCCAACTAAAGCTACGCCATTCTCTTTGGTATACGGGTGTGAAGCCGTGCTTCCACTGGAAATTCAAATTTCATCTCTACGCATCGCCCTGACAGCAGAGATGACAAATGAGGAGAAGCATCGACAACGACTCCAAGAATTGGAAGCCTTAAATGACAAACGTCTGCAGGCCCAACAACAAATCGAGCTTTACCAAGCTCGGATTTCCAGAGCCTTCGACAAGAAAGTCAAGGTGCGGACTTTCAAGAAAGGTGATCTTGTCTTAGCCGTCAAAAGACCTATGGTGATGACACATAAGACAAAAAGAAAATTCCAACCCAAATGGGAAGGACCATTTGTAGTGGAGTCAGTCTACTCAAATGGATCATATCGCCTCATAACCTCAAATGGCGATACACTCATGATGATGATCAATGAAAGATTCTCGAAGAAGTACTATCCTTAATAATACTCCTCCTCTGATCAAGTTAAAAGTGCACCTCTGATCAAAACAAGAAGAGCATCTTCATTAACATCCGACGCCTCTGACGGTTAAGGATAGAGGAAAATGTTGGCTTCTAAGCCCAACATAAGTCTTCGACAACTCATCATGCTGAGGGGAATAGCATGGCTAGCCCAAATCAAACGGTAGTTGGTAAAGGCACCTCAAATCCGTTGACAGCTGAGGGTTTGCTAAAAACCCTGGGTTCTAATGTTCTCATCCTCATTAACATCCGACGCCTCCGACGGTTAAGGATAGAGGAAAATATTGGCTTCTAAGCCCAACATAAGTCCTCGACAACTCATCATGCTGAGGGGAATAGCATGGCTAGCCCAACTCAAATGGTAGTTGGTAAAGGCACCTCAAATCCGTTGACAGCTGAGGGTTTGCTAAAAACCCTGGGTTCTAATGTTCCCATCCTCATTAACATCCGACGCCTCCGACGGTTAAGGATAGAGGAAAATGTTGGCTTCTAAGCCCAACATAAGTCCTCGACAACTCATCATGCTGAGGGGAATAGCATGGCTAGCCTGACTCAAACGGTAGTTGGTAAAGACATATCAAACCCGTTGACAGCTGAGGGTTTGCTAAAAATCCTAAGTGGATGTAGTTCCACTCTTTCCTCCAAAAATCCCTTACCAATTCTCATCCACAGAATGGTAGGACTACAAAATACAATTATTGCTACGTTAACACTATACCTCTGGTAATGAAAATCTTCAATACTCCTTGTCGAGTACAAACTTTACTTGTCAACTCTGCATAGAGCAGCAAAAGTCCAAATTTGCCAAGTTAATACTATACCTCTGGCACTCCAAACTTCACTTGTTAATTCTCATCAATAGAATGGCAGGCCCTCAAATTGCTCATATCGCAAGTCCACTACTGTCAAGTTAATACCACACCTCTGACAATATACTGTTAAGTTAACATTACACCTCTAACAGTAATCAAGTTACTGCCAAGTTCAATATTAAACCTCTGACAGTTATCTTCCCTCAGACTTCCAGATCGAAGCTGAAATGAACGATGCTAAGTTTAATACTACACCTCTAGCGTCCAAGTCATTGCTGAGTTCAACAATACACTTAAGGCCATGACTTTCCCTCGGACTTCCTTGTTAAAGTCGAGATGACCAATGCCAAGTTCAAAATTACACCTCTAGCATTACCCTCACTGTCAAGTTAAACATCACACCTATGACAGTGACACTTTCAGTTTTCCCAAATGTAAGCTGAAATGCTTCTGAGTTAAGTTAATATCACACCTCTGACTCACATCCTTATCAAGTTAACATCACACTTCTGACAAGACTACGTTCAACCCGTTAAGTTAATATCACACCTCTAACGGTAAAGACTTTCCTAGATCCCCCGCGAATCTAGTCTCACTTGTTATTCTCCCCAACAGAACAACAAGTCTACCTAAAAACATTGTTAGGTTAACATTACACCGTTAACAGTGTTTTTATCAATTCCCCAGCTATCTTAATCAAGTTAAGCCTAACCTCTGATAAAGGTTCATCTTCCCTGGGGGTACAATTACCACCTGTCGCTTTCTTTTATAAAGTGGCAGGTCCACAAAAATTATCCTATTCCTTGTCAAGTTAATATCACACCTCTGACAACATTGCTGAGTTCCTGAAATAGGATCTCTTTCTACAAAATTTGACTCGTTAAGATTATCATCATAATTTTGACAGGTCAAAGGTTCTTTACTTCTATTCGTCTAACTTTCAATACAAAAAGGGAGTTCAAGACAACAGAAGAAGACAAAAAGAAATGTGTCGCTTTTATTATATCCAACATATGAAAGTGATACAAAACGCTCTCTTATACAACAAGATTGAGTGTTACAGATAAAGGAGTACAAAGAAGTCCCTTTCTCTCTCAAAGGTTGCACTCACTCCTTGAAGCTGCTCACAACTCCAAGTACAAGATGTTTGGAAGGGCGCCAAAGTAGGATTGAACACTGTGGCGACGATCGGAAGCTGGTTGCACCATGATGCATGATGTAAACATCGAAGAAGCCTCTGATTGACCGAGAACAATGGTGTTTCTTGAGGTCGGAAGGCAGCAGAATCTTCTGATTCCGCAGCGGGGTATGATCCTTCGTTGATGAACATCTCCACCACCAGAAAGTCATCCAATGAGCATGGAGTTTTCATTGATGTCACTTCTGGGGTAAGTGAAGGGAGAATCCAAAATCATACCCACCACTATATCCACTGCCATCCTCACTCTGACCATGCCATGCCAAGAAGCATGACTGGTGCATTGAATCCAAAGAGATCTTGGCGAGGATCCAATCCCCGTCTCCCGAAGACGGGATCCATGACTTCTTCTCCTGTGATCGACAATCGACCAAATTCGCTGGCCGATATATTCTCCCAAGGGCCCAACGAACATGAAAAGGGATGATTAAGCCTACCTGCAAAAAAGCAAAAGTTAGAAGATCTGAAACTTAGTATATTTCAAAAAGAAAAACTAAGTAACAGACGCAGCTATTGCGGAAAACTGTAGATGCAGGAATGACCCACGCGGTGAACTTAACTTCTGCGGCGGCAGAAACAGACGCGATCAAAGCTGTGATACACACAGAAGTCAGACGCGGTCTGGTTTTGCATCCGCGTCTAAGGTATGAGGCGCGAAAAGAATCAGATGCGAAAATTGCCGTCTCCTGTTCGACGAACAGGGGTTGCAAAATTCAGGGCTGAAAATTTCATGGCAGTCATACCCGCAGCAGCCCCCATTAAGGGTTGAACCTTCTGCACTAAGGCGCGGATATAAAAGGTGCTCAAGGAGACGCTTCTTGATCTTGAAATCACTTGACAGTGATAATCTTCTGGAGAGATTAAACAGAAGCATGATAGCTCTGGGTCATCACATCCATGGAGGCAAGTCTCAGATACAAATCCTTGAAGAGGAAAGGCAGAATCGCTCAGGGCTTTCGCTCTAAAAGGAAAGCAGTCTAAGTAATGAACTGCTAAAAGGAGAAGCTGAGCCCTATTTATAGGCAAACCACAAAGCCTGTGATTAATGGCCCGCTAATCAGAACCGCCGGTTAATTCCCACACGAATATCAAAGCCCAATAACAGGCTGACGCATGGACTATCGCTTCGGGAAGCATCGAAGACGCGAGTCTCCAATCGCCAGCGCCGATTCGGCATTTAAAGGCATTAATGCCTGAACCTAATGAAGGGCTGACGCGTGGACCGCCACTTCGGGAAACATCGGATAATGCGAGTCCCCAATTGTCAACAATTACTTGACATTTAAAGATCCCACGAAATCTTTATGACAAGCTGCATGTAACGCTTGGGAAGTTGCACCAAACGCAGGCCCGAGAGCCGCGTCCAGGAACTGACGTCCCTTTGCGAATTCGAAAATGGCATTCCTTTTCATTCCAGTCAAGAGAACTGCAACCGCGCCTCTCAGAGTGATTCAAAGCTGCATCCTTTCACAGCAAAAGGGACCCATTCCGGGGGTCGCGCTTGAAAATCACATAAAAGTGGAAAGCCGTGTCCTGAGACTTGTGTTCTCAACGGAGAAGGCCTATGGCATTCACAAGTATTTTGGAGCTGCGTCGACATGGTGAGATGATAATGGTGTTCCTGTCATAAACTCAATATAATTTGAGATTGCACCAGGTCAAGGACACACTGCCGCATCCTCATATCTATGCGTCAGTTTTGAGGAGCATAAGACCGCGTCCTCATGGCATCTTGAATTCTGTACTTGGGCAGAGTTAAGGGCTGTGGCTAGGGAGCCGCACCCAAAGCTGCGTCCTTCGCACCAACTGGAACTGCGTCTCAATGGACAGGTCAGAGTCGCGTTTCTCAGGACCGCGTCCCCCTATAAATCAGAGTCGCGTTCCTCCCAAGAACTTAGTTCTACCTAAGTTCATTATTCACAGCCAGTCAAGGATCACAGCCAAAGACTGCCGCTAAGAAATTGGATTCATCTACAGTGGAACAATAAAGATGAAGCAGTTTGCTTGGCCTTTGGTGCCATTGCGAATCAAAGATCCGATGTTAGATGAAGTAAAGAGAACAAAGGAAGTTCCTTTCTCAAAACCCTAACAGATGCACACGGAGACGAAGGAGAGTCTAATGATGACCCTTAAAAGACTGTTGCCTTTTATAGGCACGGTGATTCGCAAAGATACGCGACGCTTGGCTCGACGCCCAATTACCACCTGACGCGTGGACAGCGCTTTAAATGCAGCGTGAAGTTCGCACGTCAAAAAGTAGATGTCCCCGCAATTCTACGGGACACGTGGCAGCGTACTCATGACACGGATTCGCATCCAAGAGTCGCGTCTTCATCTCTAAAGATGCGTCCCTTTGATGGATGCACCCTTTCAACTCGGCCGAAGTCGCGTCTGCCTCATGGAGTAACAGTCGTGTTGTCATCCCTAAAGCAATATCACCCATGCGTCCACAGAACTGGCGTTCAGTCCTTACTTCTGCAATTCAGTTCAAAAGCACACTGGCACAAGCAGACGACTGCCCACCTCTGGTTTAAAGTACACCAACGACAAACTTAAAGCATCAGGGAGGTTTAGACTGTGTATCTAGACACTCCACGCGATCAGTTTTGGCGGCTTCAAAGAGTTCCACAATACACTCGCGAAGGCCATACTCCAAACAAGATCAAGCCCGAAGCTTTGTCAGTCTAAATCATAAAAGTGAATTCAGCTAAAGTCCAAAGTATTTCGAAATCCGTCCCAGCTAACTGCGGAATATCGAAAACTTTGGAGGGGGTTCTATAGGCTGTCTAAAGATCACTAAAAGACAAGTCATCAAAGGCAGAGTCCCAAACTCCAGACGCAGGGCGCGTCTCAGCCGCACCAAGGCGCGAGGGTAGGCGCGAGGGTCGAAACCCGCGTCTCAGCAGCACCAAGGCGCGAGGGTCGAAACCCGCGTCTCAGCCGCACCAAGGCGCGAGGGTCGAAACCCGCGTCTCAGCAGCAGGCGCGAGGGTTGACACCCGTGTCTCAGTTGTAACCGTCCCGGTTATAGGGTCAATCACGGCCCACATAACGGGAAAAGTTAACCCTCATTATGGAGTGTTTTTAGGAGGCACGTACGCCCCTGAAACCTCTATAAATAGCCCTGTTGCTATGGAGAAGGGGTCGGATTTTTGAGAGAAGAACTCTGAGAGAAAAGAGCTTGACTTTAGAGCTTCCACACAGAGAGAGTCCAACCCTTCAGATAACTTGCTGCGTACAAGTTAATCTTTACCTACAATCTCTTGGTCGACAGAGCTGTGCTACTCCGTCCACCATCCGAAGAGAAGATCCAGAAGTTCTCAACGTTCACCCGGTCAACGGAAAACAAGATTCACTTTCCACCGTCACTTGAAGAACCCAGCACTAAATAAAGGGAGATTCAAGACTCAACATCTTCCCTCCCTTGTAGTCGGAGCATTAGTCCGTTGTAATCTTTCAACTGATTCAAGGAAACTTTACATCGAATTCTTCTACTCCATACCAAACAGCGTGAAAAAAAATCTGCGTGCGTTTCATTAATCAGAACTTAACGAAACATTCTCAAATAAGAATAGTACAAACATATGACACATACACAATTTGAACCTTCAAAAAAGAAAAAAAAGGGATAAAAGGCCAGCGGAACACCATCGTAGCTGCTCCCGCGTTGCGGCATCCACAGGTCTGATCCGGTCATCTTGACACTGGCTCCCACCACCACTGAGCATTGCAATTTTCTCCACTACAGTTGCGATCCAACTCCCTTTTAGTCGGATCGATCCGAACCCCCACTACTGGCTTCGTGCTGTAATTCCCTTACGGCCGGCTCGCTGTCAATCCCCTTTCGGCCCGGGCGGTGAGATCTGATCCTACACTACCACCGTCGTCGTCCTCTTTCACGCATCTATGGCCGGATCTCCCATTATATTCTCCTGATCCAATCTTTTTTGTTGGCTCAACGAGATCCGATATCCCACTACCTCCGTTAGAGTCCAACCCCCATTCGACCGGATCAATGAGATCCGAGCCGCATTCATACACGGATCCCCCCGCTACCGTTTTCACGGTCCAACACCCACTACGTTGTTGTGCGTCGTCCTCCTCCTCGGCATCGGAGCAAGTCGAACACAGGTGGCAGCCACTAAAAAAAAAAATCACCCCCTCAGCCCGTAGTCAGCCACCAGACATCTCCTTCCTCGACTTTCCACAATTTGAATATGATATAAAATCTTGATTTCGAAGTTACTAATCCGAATAAAAGTTTGAAAAATCACAGTTGGAATTTCAAAATAATCGTGCGCTAATGTTCTAATTTCATCAAAAGCGAGCTGATTTTTCTGATGGGATCTATCTTTTCCCACACAATGTCTTTCTTGAAACTGTCCAAATAATCATAATTCTTAATTTCATAGGAGAATGAAATTGTATTTTTTTAAATCACAAAATCAATATTTGTGATTTTAACACTAAGCATTCGCACGCGGCCTAAATCTTTCCTCCCGTGAATCATAAATTAATTTCCAACCTCTCCATGATTGATACAAATAAAAATAATTGAACAAGGAGGCATATTGATGCAACGTATAGCCAATCTCTACACTGTGGAGAATTGTCGAATAGGGTGGAGGCAAAACTCATTATTATTTAGGATGACCTTTTTATACAACTGGCTCCACCACAGAGAGAGAGAGAGAGAGAGAGAGGAGAGAGAGCCATGCCATGCAAAATGCCAAGTTTTGGTTGGTGTGATAATGCAGCCATCTTCCCGGCGTGAGGCATCTTTTGACCTTTAATATATAAGACATGTGAATTTCTCACACAATACATTAGATAACCAAATACTGTAGAAAAATAATAACACTGATTGGAGTGTAAAATATGAAAAGCATAAGAGAGGATAAACACTTTTATTCTCAATTTCTACTGTATCATCTGCCTTGTTAGGGAATGAGCACAAAATCCAGTTCAATACAACAAACGCAAACACACAAATTTAAGGAAGTTCGGAACAAGTCTTAAGTCTTACGTAACCCCGATTTTAATTAATCTTGATTATCAAAAATTGATCGTTATTAATTTTGATTATCAAAAATGAATGGACTTTATATTTTTTCTATTAAAATTTTATCATATGATTAGTGAGAATTAAAAGAAAAAAATTTGTATTTATTTGTAAATAATTAAATATATCTGGTGTGGAGGAAGGGGCTGGAGGAATCCTCTAGAGAAAGAAAACGGTGTGTGTGGCTCATTCACTAAGTGTGATGATCAAATTGCTATCTTTGTGTGAATTTATAATTGGTGTATGTGATCGGTGAAGATATATGAGCTTGGCATCATGATATATGAATCACTTTTAAGTACGATTATTATTTGTCATAAGAACACGGTATGGATCGGTGCATCACTAATTATGAAACTGATAAGATACGAAATTATATCTGACAGTTGAAATATCTATATATAAGAGAGATAAAAGAAGAGTGGTAAGAATATAAGGAATTGAATTTTTCATACAATTAAAAATTGAAATTAGAAATTTGAAACCGTTAGTTGAATTAAGCATGCATTCATATAAGTTTAATTGGAGTTTACTTTACTCATTAAGCTGTCAAGCTCATTTCACTGTTGTTGAACCCTCTTTCAGGTCTTAATAAAGTTAAAGGTCTTGCGTGAAGCCCTGGGATGCCTAGAGGGAAGAATAAAAGACTTACTTCTGAAAGATCTGATAATCTTTTTGAACTGTTTTCTCTATTGTATGATTTTAGATAAATTTGAAACTCTTTATGTATATAAGTGTGTGTTAGCTCATGATAAAATTTGAAGATGGATTTGGAATGTACATGTATATGTAGATCAAAAACTTGATTTCTGGACCTCGGATCTTGAGGCAAGTAAGTAATATATAGCTTCTGTTTAGAGATTTATTCACGTAGATATATTTTCAGTATATAAGTTGAGTTGTTGAAGTTTAATTTTGATGTTGATAAGTAGACTGATGTTAGCTAAAAATTATTAAGTATGTATTAGGGCAAACTCCTAATTATATAGAGAGATGCTGCAAAATTTCTGATAAGCTTAGAGATGATTATAAAGATTATGGAATGAATTAATTTAATTCGGTGATTAAATACTGAGACTGTTACATACTTCCTTAGATAAAAGTAGATAGTTTCACTATTTCAGAAGAGAGAAATTAGATTACATAATGCAGAAGTGGTCAGCAGATCTCAATACTCTTGTCTTAGAGACGATAAAATTCACAGGTTGAAGATGATACCCTAATGGCTTGAAACAAACCTTATAACTTAGAACTAATTTTAAATACAAATGCAGAAAATACCGGTAACTAAAAATAAATTGAGCTTAGAATTCAAGATATCCCAACAAAGTACACTAAAAAAAATTACTCAAGTGGTAGATTTTGGGAACTAGCCGTTGGAGGTAAAAAGTTCGAGTCTTGGGTATGCCATTTAGTTCTTATTTTATCAGTTGAATGATAATTTCTTTACGCTTTTTTTCTTTTCAAAAAAATATTTCTTTCAAAAAAAAAAGAAAAAGAAAGACATAACTTTAACAAATTAAATATATGGCTTGTGCAAGATTTCCATCTACGTTTTGCCAGCTAGATTATATGAAGTTGTTGATTCAAACTTGCAACTAACGAAAAGAAAAAAAATATCACCATACTTTCAGAGTATTGGTGTAGCAGAAAGGACTTTAATATAATCCGAAAATATTATCTTCAACCCTCCCATACATAACTTCAGAATTTTAGTATAGTAAAATAGGCTTTAATCCCAACATGCCATCCAGGCTCTCTGTAGACTATTCTCTGCCTTGAAGGAAAAGCATTGCTGTTCCAAGAATTTATCTATCTAATTCCTAAAGTTCACATGCCAAATTCCTCGTATTTGAATAAGATTATGACTTGGATTTTAAATGTGAAGTGAAGGATAAGCACAAGGTCACCCTCAACATGAAAGATATAACAAACATATGATACCTACGTTTCGCTAAATTACATTCTTGCACAGTTTGTTTGCTTTGAGGTCATATAAAAAAAAAGGGAAATGAAATGAAATTAACAAGGACTTAGCATAGGAAGTTAAGTCGATAATTCCCTAGCTAGCTTGAGTGATAGCCACCGCCCACCTTATAAACGAGTGTTAGGTGAAGTGAGAATCATACATTATTACACTACTACTCGATGTGCCACTTGATCAAGCGCAAGCTGGCAGCCACAGTTGCTTGTGCTTTATATCTCGTCTTTTAATGGAATGAAATATAACTGAAAGGTACATTTTGAAGTATATAAATAAATAAGATTAACCAAAATAGAGTTGTTCAAGATTAGGCAAAGGTGTGCTTCCTTCTAGCCACAGTAGAGTAATTCCTTCAGTACATTATGAAGTCTAGCTAGTTATAGGAAAAGAAGGATGAAAAATAAGATTATATACAAGGTTAATTTTTTACATTACATGTTATCTATGACTAAGAGATCTCGACATAAAGAGGCTGATGTAAGAACTCTTCGGGTGATGTAAAAAAGTAGATAAATTATTCAATGAATACATACCACATATTGGAGCATATGTATATATATTGGAGTGCATATATGCATATGTGTTTGAAGCATAAGGTGAATCTTTATCTTAAACTCACAGATTACTTCTCACAAATAGTATATATCACCAACTCTATGTGATAAATGAGCAATTCAAACGACTTATCGCTAGCTAAACACGTGTCTTGAATCAACTCAAGTTAATGTTGGCTGTATTTTGTTTAATTAAAACCTTATTATTAAAGGTGAGGTTGCTTCCCACTGTTTATTAACTCAAAAGAACACAAGCTATTTATCATCCATGAAAGATCATTCTTGATATTTAGTAGTACGTGTTTAGAAGAGAAATTACCCATAAAATATGCATAGTCACTGGGAAATAATATCTGTTACAACTACAGCTAAACCAAATAGAAAAACTCAACAAATCACCGCAAAATCAAGTTGCATCGGAGAAAACTGCTAAGAGCGCCTATGTTTCTATTTATTTATTCATTTCACCCGGGCTAAACACAAGTTAGTCATAGAGTTCAACCTTTCGATCAATCGAACAAACCTTTCTTCTTTTTTTTTTTTTTTTAATTAAAACGGTGGGCCTATAAGGTCCAATCTACGTATCAGCTAGCTACCCTAATAACATCTATTCCTGCATAGAAGGAACAAAAATTTCGAGAGAGAGAGAGAGAGAGAGAGTAATGATAGAGGCCAGCTGCAAGCACAAGGGGCTAGATGGGGACAAGCCCAACGCAGGGAGGGGGCAGGGGATGCGCGTATGGGAGTATTGTTGTGTTGTGATGATTAAGGCCAAGAGTGAGAGAGTCACACATGTGAAGGGCAATTCGTTTGGTACATTGGGGTTTTTTGTCCGAGTGGCGTGCAGACAATTTCCCGATGCAAGAGGGCATTCGCACAGCATCGCTGCTGCAGGACACATGCAACAGCCAAGAAACCAAGCCAGTTTGCGATCCGAACAAGCCAAACCCATTTCAAGAAGAGTCCGTTCTGGATTCACGAGGGGCTTTCGGTGCTTTGCGAGAGAGAGACACACAGAGAGAGATTACAAAGGTCACGAGAGGGGCTCTCTCTCTTTCTGGCAGGCTTCTCTTTTATGATTCGCAGTCTCGTGACCGTTAGAAGACACCAATACGTTACAGGCGCAGTAACGATGAGGTGCCTCAGCTGGATCTCATATGTAATCCTTGTACTTGATGGGTCCCACTGATCTCATATGTTCTCCTCCTCGCTCCATATAACTTCTATTATTCACCCTAAAAGAAAATATCTTCATTTTGAGAACCCTTATCAAACTTTCTTTTATCGTTTTGGAGACAAACGGTGAGGACTGCTCCTAGCGTGGTTCATTAACAAGAACAGTGAAATATATTCAAGTATTGGGTGTTGAATCAGTAGTGAACTCCTCGTAAGATCTGGTTAACTCTTGGCCAAATTAACAATCTCTTTTTTGAGTCTGCTTATATTCCTTTGTTTGGGTTTATGAGAAACTAGTAGATCACCTTCTAGACAATTCTAAAAGTACTTGTCAAATTTGTGAAAATCTTGAGCAGATTGGTGAAATCCTAGCTTGGTATGGCCATCTCTTTGTGGCATCTCTTGAACCCAAACCGGATCTAATAAAACACAACTGAATAATATAGAGATCGGATGGACTCTTTCTCATATTCTAACTCTTACTTGGATTTGACAACACCCATGTCTAAATCTCCTGAAATCAACTTGGATCCTGACACCCATGGTTGATTCTAGTAAACTCAAATCTACTATCTAATATTTTTACCTTGTGAGGGTGGGGAGGGGTGTTGGTTCTTTGTTGCTTCTCTCTTTTGTTTATATCCTTATAATCGTAAAGTTCTCTTTATAATGTTAGGAATTTGTTCATGTTTTATCTCAGACTAGAGTTTTGAAGAAGAGAAGAGTTAAAAGATAATAGGAATTTATGGATATAATCATGATGGTTTTCATATGAACTATATGAAATAACCGATATGCTCAAAAAGTCTTACCGCTTCCAAGTGGTGCAAGTTAGGAGGAGTAAAAGAAACATATGCGGTTCCTACTTTTTTTTTTTTTTTATGTTAACTTGTAACAAAAATTTGTTTTTGGTGAATAAGAATTTCTTCGAGATGTTTACCTCTCTGTTTCTCTTTTTTACTTGCTTTTTTTCTATTGAAGATTTAATTCAATATTGAAATTTTTATGCCTGAACGTATGATGTCTTTTTTCTAAAGTCTCATATCTTACTAATTTTTCTTAAGTTCTATTTGCACAGGTAGTTGCCAGTTATTTGCAATCAAGTAGTGGTTGTAGGTATCTGGTACTAATTTCTTGACGCGCGCTACTAATGCCAGAGAGAGAGAGAGAGAGTGTTTATACTTATTGTGCATTAGAACCTCTAATTTCCCTCTTTCATTTAAAAATTTAAAGGTTCATTATTCTTTCTTAAAATACTATTAATACATAAAAATCATGTAACATACATAGCGTATTCAAATATCTAGTAGTTGCACTTTATTTATCACTAAAATCTCGCTTGGTCATCGGTGGAAGATATCAGAACTCACGAATTTTGTCCATATATGTTTTAGGACACAGAGAACACTTTTTATGATGCATATTATGCATTAATACTGACTAAGTAGAGATTTTTAAAGTGGGACGATCGAAATTTTCCTCTTAATTATATAACACCTAATCATCCATATTGTTTCTTGGTGGGGGTTCTGGTCAATATAAGTGGAGATGCCGAGTCCTTTATTTTTGGCACCAAAGATGTCAACCACAATCAAATCGAAAAGCCTTCAGTCTACTGCGTGGTAATGACGATATCGGAAGCAATGATGTCATGCACGAAACGTCTTGGGCAAGAACTCTTCGTTGGTTATTAGATTCACTGTATTCTTGTACACATGTATACTGATTCTTGGCATTAATACGCAAATAGCAATAGAAATATAATTTTCTGACAAGGATGTATGAGGCCGAAAGATACTTTAAAAAACCCTAATTGATTACGCCTAAACTTAGTGTTAAGGGTGAGGGGACTCCACTAATTATTTGATTCCACAACAGTTAACAATGCAGAGTAAGTAGACTGTGTAAACTTGCTAGATTCTGGGCCTGTTTGTTTCGTTGCAAAACGTCGCAAGTCGTAAGTCGTAAAATGAGAATGGAAAAAGTGAACTGTAGCAAAGAAAATATATTGTGTTTTATGGTGTTTGGTTGATAAAGTGAAGTGTAAATGAAAAGTATATTGTGTTTTACGGTGTTTGGTTGATAAAGTGAAAGTGTAAATGGTAAAGTATATTGTGTTTTACGGTGTTTGGTTGGTAATGTAAAAGTGTAAGTGGAAAAGTTGACCACAAAATTAACTGTAGCAGTGATTTAAATATTATAAATACTATTAAATTAAATCTCCTATTGCAAATTAAATTGTATAAATAAATTTGAGATAAAAAATAAATAATCTTAATATTTTATTTATAACAATAATATTAATAAAATATTAGTATAAATAGTAAAATATTACTAAAATATTAACTAAATAAATAATATAAAATTTTAAGAAAATCTAAAGAACATTAATAAAATTTTAAGAATACTAATAAAATATAAATATTAAAAAATGTTACAATAATAATACAATATAGTTATAATATTATTATTAAAAATACTTGAAAATTATTATAATATAAGTTTTATTATAATATTATTGTAATATTATAGAAATATAAAATTAATAAAGTAAAATATAATTATAATTTAATAATAAATTATCATTATAGTATTATTATACTGAATTATTATTACAATATTAACATAATAAAATATTAATATAATAATAAAATATTATGATATTAATAAAGTAATTTTTTATATTAAAAAATAAATAATTAAATATATAGTAATTTTATATTAAAGTATAATACTGTTATATTAATAAAATATTAACTCTAAATAAAATAATAAAAAATGGAATAAGTATTAATAAAATAATAAATTATTAAATTAAAATATTAAACTAAAATAGTAAAATATTAAATATTAAAACAATAAAAAAGTTAAAGATTAAAAATATAAAATAATTAAATAATTAAATAAGAAATTGAACACTATTAAAATATTAAATATTTAATAATATTTAATTATATATTGATTATCAAGTAACTGTTTTGAACTGTAAGTGTACTACAAGTGAGAGTTACATGACCACAAAATTAACTGTAGTAATTGCAAGTGGGAAAATATGAGTGTAAAAGTGAGATTTACATGACCACAATTTAACTGTAGCAACTGCAAATGGGAAAAGAAGAGTTGCAAAAGTTTTTTGCATTTTGCATTTTGCAAACAAAACCAAACAAGTGTAAAATGTAAAGTTGCAAAAGTTTTTGCATTTTGCAAACATTTTGCAAGTTACCAAACACGCCCTCTGAACAATGCATGGGCTACTACAAGTATCTGAACTTTGTGAAGAGTACTCTACTATCTATGCTCATGAAGCCAAGCGCAAGAGGGCATATAGCTTGCCTTTCAATCTCCGGCAAGCTTCACAGTTGGAATTATGCTATAGTAGAGCCTTCAATCAACAGTTGTCTGATTATTACTACTCTTCAATTCAAGAATATTTTCACGCGTAGAATCCTACTTTTTTTTATAATACATGAGAGATCTTGCATTATCCAATTGCTACTATTTGGCATGTGAGGATCTGAGACAGGGGCCCAAATTTTTTTTTTTTTTTTTTTTTGTCCTAATGAGCTCGAATTCAAATTGTCACTGTACACATGTTATATGTACATGTATGTAAAAGTAGAATTTTAGTGACATAAATTTTAAGTAATTAGCTCTTCTATTTTCATAACATTTTGCAACAATTTACACAAGATTTTATTAAAAAACTGCTTTGCTTAAGAATCTTACACAACTAAATCCTTAATATTTTATGTTACTACTAAATATAGGTACAAATGTGGATTTAAAAAGGAATACTCTGAAGGACTGTTTCGTCACCGTAATTGGTAAACTCTTTTATAGCTGTAAATGAAGTTACATGCATGTAAGTTTTATTGTTTGGTTGGTAATGTAAAGATGTAAGCGGAAAAGTGTATTGTATTTTATGGTGCTTAGTTGTCGTAATGTGTAAGTCGTAAGTGAAAAAGTTGACAACAAAATTAACTATTTGGCGATTTAAAAATTTTAAATATTGCAAATAAATACTAAAAATACTAAATATTAAAAAAATAAATATTAATATAAAAAATAATATAAATTTGCATGACCACAAAATTAATTGTAAGTGAGTTATCAGTGAGTGATAACTGCGTTGCAAGTGAGTGGATAATTGAGTTGCTAAGTCTAATTACGGTTCAAATAAGCATTGTAGTTGCAATTGGGTTGTAAGTTATTTACGAATTACGACTTTTTACGACCTTTTACGCGAAACAAAGAGACCCTTAGTGTAAGGAGTTTTCTATGTTTTTTCTCAATTAGTAGACTTTTCTTTTCTATAGACTTCCAATAAAGCAAGAGGACTTATATAGGAATATACAATCATAACGTAAGAAGCAAATTTTTTGGCGGGATGTAATATTTACATGTGAACGACTTCTTTTTTCCTCCAACCAAACTATAGACTTAATTAAGTTTCTTCAATAAATTCTCTACAATAAGAGTTTGGAAGTTTTCTTCCTCCTTTCATCCTCCAGCCACTTCGTTCAATGTACTCGATGTTATGTTTTAAGAAAGATTATGTAATGAGCATGAGCCGTTCAATATGTCCAGGGGCGGATCTATATAGAGTCCAGTGTGGCGGACGGCTAAACTGGGTTCTATAAAAGAAAAAACTTACAAATTATGTATTGTATTTTAATATTTTTACATAATATTTATTTCGTTTAGAATCCTAATACTCGTATTTGATTCTTAGCTTAAATGATAAGATTTTATAATGAGTTATTGGAGATTATAAGTTCAAGTCTTAGACTATGTCTTATTTTTTTTTTCTTTTACTCTATTTTATTACGTTCACACTGATTTTTTTTTTTTTTGTCTTTTACTTTAGTATTTTATATTATTTTACCTACACTGAAATAATTTCTTGAGTCCGCCGCTGAATACATCGTCACATAGGTTGATTCGATCATAATCAATTAGGTAAGAGATCCTTCACGCCAATCAATTTGATTATAAATGGAAAAACTGCGAATTTTATATTCTTTTTCCAGGGTGAGAAATCCTCATTCCTTGAGTTTATTGAACTCATTTTAAATTAATCATTACAACGATAAAACAAAAGACTTATTATTTTCCTACTTTCCTCACATTTCTCTAAGAAAGTACAAACCTAGCGGTAAAGCTCTGAAGGTTTTTTTTTATATCCTATTGTTTTCTAGGGTTTTGTATGGTGTGTGAGCTTTTTCTTATTCAAAGATTTGGACTTTTTCTTATTCAAAGATTTGGACAATCAATTTATCTTTCGCCTTTATTGTGCCCCTATCTCTTCTTATTTTTTATAAAGATTCCTAACATTTCCAAATAGTAGCAGGAGGATTACATCAAAATATTTTTCAAATTACTCTAGCAACCAAGCCCTAAATTTGGACTGGAAAACTTTAAAAAAACTGAGCTTCGGATTTGAGTTAGGACTGAAACTGGATAAACTGACACCTCTGACTTAATCAGCCTAATGTTCTTATTATATTTTTACAAGACTTATTTTGAAAACTAATGTGACGAGCTTTTAGATTGTATAGGTCTTATGTATTCTTAAATAATTCCTGCGTGCACTGAAAGTTTATATGATAGATTTTCTAACATTTGTAAGAACTTAAGTTGTGCGAGAATATTCTGAAAATCTTATTGCATTATACATAGCTAGAATGAAATGGTAAAAGATTGGATTGGATTAAAAATATCTCAATAAGTCTCCATCTATATCGTAACCAAAATCGACAAAAAAAGCATACATATTAGATAAAGAAGAAGAAGAAGAACACTTATTTGTGCAAAGACAAAATACAATTAGTTATAATTCTTAGTTGTATATATATATATGAGAGAGAAATGTAAATCAGCTGGCACAGGAGGCAACTCCCTCCTATGTCGCACTCAAAAATCAATTTCCCAAGTGAATTTTCAAGATCCGACCGCACATTATCATCTTCATATTTTAAGATATATACATATAAAAAATCAAGTGATTTGAAGTTTGTTTACTCCATTTTCTTTAGGTTCAAACATTAACGGCTTTTTAACAATAGAATAAATTGAACGATTAGATCAATAAGTAAACGAACTTCAAATCACTTGATTTTTATTTATGTATATCTTAGAATATGAAGATGATAATGTGCGGTCGGATCTTGAAAATTCACTCGGAAAATACGATTTTTGAGTGCGGCATAGGAGGGAGTTACCTCCTGTGTCAGCTGATTTACATTTCTCTCTCTCTCTCTCTCTCTCTCTCTCTCTCTCTCTCTCTCTCTATATATATATAATATATATTATATATATATATATATTATATATATATATATTATATATATACGCATATTGGTCACATGTTTACACTGATTTAGAAGAAATAATAGGAAACATTGACTGAGAAGAATGAGAAACACATAGTGCATGAGTCTCATGAGTCCCATGTGTTCCTATAATCATGGAGAGATTTTAGGATCTGGTTGATTTCATGAGGGTTTTCTTTCACATGGATCACATGTTTCACATGAGTCACGTGTTGTCATTGATGTCTCTAGCACCCCCTACAAGCGAAGCAGGTTCGAAAGAACCGAGAGCTTGTTCTTTAGCATAGAAAACCTTAATGAGCTCAAAGACTTAGTAAGGATTGTAGGCTGTCTAAAAAATCATTAAAGACAAGTCATCAACTTCAGACGCAGGGCTAATCATAGCCATCACACAGCGCCAAGACGCGAGGGTCAAAACCCGCGTCCTAGCGTTACTGTGGCGTCAAGACGCGAGGGCTGAAACCCGCGTCTCTGCATTACTGCAGCATCAAGACGCGAGGGCCAAAACCCGCGTCTCAGTATTACTGCAGCACCAAGACGCGCGGGCCGAACCCCGCGTCTCAGTATCACTGCAGCACCAAGACGCGAGGGTCCAAACCCGCGTCTCAGCTATAACTGCCCTCGTTATGGGGTCAATCACTGCCCACATAAGGAGGAAGTTAACCCCCCATTATGGAGTGTTTTTAGGGGTACGTTCACCCCTGAAACCTCTATAAATAGCCACGTTTGCTAGAGGGAGGGGGTCGGTCGATTGGATCAGATAATTCTTGGAAGAATTTCGCTTGTGAGCTGTAGAGGCCCCGAGACTTCCACCAAAAAGAAAGAGAGTTCAACTCTTCAAGCAACTTGTTGCGTACAAGTCAATCTTTGCCTACAATCTCTTTGAGATTCCTGAGATTCCTAGTTGACAGGAGCTGTGTTACTCCGTCTGCCATCCAAAGAGAGGATTCCCAAGAGGTCCTGACGTTCACCTGGTCAACGAAAAATAAGATTCACTTTTCACCGCCACATCAAGAACCCAGCATTAAACAAAGGGGAGATTCAAGTCTAAACATCTTCCCTCTCTTGTAGTCGGAGTGTCAATCCGCTGTAATCTTTCATTTAATTCAAGAAAATTTTACAAGGAACCTTCTCACACCGTACAAGGATGTCTGCTAATTGGTCTTTAGTGCTGACAAACCGAACATCCAGACTCCAGTGGCGATATAGTCCCACACAAAATGAATGTCGATCTCAACTTTTTGGAGCGTGAGTGACGAATAGGATTAATCGAGAGATATGTTGCACCGAGGTTATCACAGAGAACTATCGGGGGAGATTGCGGAACTCCAAGCTCACGAAGTAATAACTGCAACCAAACGACCTCTGTTGCAACATTGGCCACGCCCCTATACTCTGCCTCAGTGCTAGATCGTGTCACAGTGCACTGCTTCTTCGAGCTTCAAGAAATGAGATTTGTACCAAAAAAGACACAATGGCCGCTGGTGGATTTTCGATCATCGATCGACCCTGCCTAATCTGCATCGGTATAAGCAGTAAGCTGTATAGAAGAATGATGAGAGAGAAAAATAGTATGTTGAATGGTAGATTCAAGGTAACGGAGGATCCATTTTACAGCGCTCCAATGCTCATCGGTTGGAGCTTGTATGAACTGAGTGACCTTGTTCACCGAGAAAGCAATATCGGGTCTAGTAAAGCTTAGGTATTGTAGAGCCCCAACAGTACTTCGATAGATAAAGGGGTCAAAGAGAGGCTTACCAATAACCTTGGAGAGCTTACAGAAAGTAGCCATAGGCGTGCTGACAGGCTTGACATCATCCATCTTGAGTCGGAGAAGTAAGTTATGGATGTACTTCTGTTGAGAGAGAGAAAGAGACCTGAGGGTGTACGATGACACTCCACGCCCAAGAAATAGTGCAGCGGGCCGCAGTCTTTTAATGAGAACCCCGGCCTAGTTCTTGAATAAGACGAGTGACAGCCCGTGAGTCATTACCTGTGATGATGATGTCATCCACATAGATAAGAACCAGAAGAAGGTATGTCCCAACCCGTCGGAGGAAGAGAGACGTGTCGGACTTGGAGCCCACAAAGTCCATTGTGACTAGATAACTGTTGAGGCGAGAAAACCAGGCCCGTGGAGCTTGTTTGAGGCTATAGATACTGCGGTGAAGCTTGCATACATGATTAGGACGAGCGGGATTGATGAACCCCGAAGGTTGCTCCAAATAAACCGTCTCAGTAAGAAAACCCTACAAAAATACATTATTCACATCCAACTATCGAATAGACCAGCCCTTGAAGACGGCCAGCGTGCACATGGTACGGACAGTGGTCGGTTTGATGACCCGACTGAATGCTCACTATAGTCTAATCCTGATTGTTGATGAAAACCCTTGGCCACAAGGCGGGCCTTATACTGTCAACAGAACCATCAGGCTTATGTTTTAACTTGAAAATCCATTTGCCGCCAACCAGATTCATGATAGGGTGGTATGGCACAAGAAACCAGGTTTTATTCTTAAGTAAGGCATTCATCTCAGTGTCCATTGCCTGGTGCCACTTGGGATCTTTAGAACCTTGCGTGAAACATGTGGGCTCGACAGGAGTGGTGGCCAAGTCGGACATGAGACAGGTAGGTATGGGATACCGGGTGGCTAGCCACACCTTTGGTGTTCTGGTGTTATCTTGTGTTCTGGTGACCATATGGTGGGTCCGGGTAGGAGGAGAACTGGGAAAGCCTAAGGATGACGATGAGAATGACTCATCGGCGGGTGCTGGTGGAAATGGTGGAGGAGTATATGATGGAGGTGATAGTGGAGGAGGATAAGAGTCAATGGTGGGGCCCGCATCAGAAGAGGGGAGTGGAACAATAGAAGGTAACAGAGACGTGGAGATGGGGATCGGTGGTCAAGGCGTGGGAGTAGGTGGAGAGAGAGGACAAAGGAAACTGGAAAAGAAAAGAAGATTCGTCAAACACAACATCCCGAGAGATATAAATATGACCAGAGGGACATACAAATATTGATAACCTTTATGCGAAGCCGAGTAACCTAAGAAGACACGTTGACTGGACCGGAAACTAAACTTATGAGTTTGGTGTGGACGCAGATGAGAGTAGCAAGCACAACCAAAAATTCGTAAGGAAAGGTAGTCAGGTATTTTATGAAATAATTTCTGTTAGGGAGATAGATTATGGAGGACGGGGGTGGGCATTCTATTGATGAGAAATGAGGCGGTTTGAAAAGTATAAGGCTAGTAATAGAATGGAACATTTGACCAGGTCAGAAGAGTGAGGTCGGTCTTGACAAGGTGGTGGTGCTTTCTTTCTGCGGTACCGTTTTGGGTACTGGTGTGTGAACAGGATAAGCGATGAACAATACTCTGAGGAGACAAGTAAGTTTAAATTTGATGAACTCGCCCCCGCCATCAGTTTGGAGTGTTTTAATGGAACGCCCAAGAAATTTTTTCACATTAATTTTAAACTCAAGAAAATTGGAGAAAGCAACATTTTTATTTATTAAAAGATAAAGTCAAATATACTTATTGTAGTGATCTATAAAACTAATATGATAGCGATGACCACTTACAGTGGACAAAGGAGACGGATCCCATAGATCAAAGTGAATAAGCTCTAAAGGAGCAATAGCAATCGTGAAAGATGGCAAAAAAGAGAGATGGTGGCTTTTCCCTTTCTGACAGGAGATGGAGAGAGGGGTACCAGCACGGTCAGTGAGGAAAGGAAGTTGATGATGTGATAAAACACTAGATACAACTCTGGTGGAGGGATGACTTAGGCGCTCATACCAGACGGAGGAAGATACACACTCACCGAGAAGAGTCTGGGGAGAGGCGGTAAAGTTATGATTCCCTAGGGAGAAGACATACATGCTATCCTTAAGTTGTCCACGCAGTAGAATTTTCCGAGTAGAGAGATCCTTGATAAAATAAGAGTCAGAGTGAAATTCAAGAAGGACTTTATTATCAGCTGTAAATTGACTAACAGACATAAGATTTTTGGTAATATCAGGAACATGTAAAAGGTTTTTCAAGACCAAAGAAAAAACAGGAGAACAAAATAAAGAAGTACCAGTAGATCGGATAGACAAACCTATCCCATTACCCATGCGTACTATGTCGGGTTCTTGATATTCTGAGTGAACCGCCAGATTCGCAATGTCAGCTGTTAGGTGATGAATGGCTCCGGAGTCAACATACCAGTTGGGATAGACTGTACTATTCCCATAAGAGTGGAGAAGAGCAGTTGGGCTAGCTTAATCATCATAACGATTGTAGCATTAGTTAGCATAATGATCAAAATGATTGCAGATCTGGCATTGAGGTCGGCCACCAGCGGACTGATGTAGTGGTAAGAAGGAACGTTCACGATCGCGACCACGCTCCGTGTCTCGCCACGTCCACGATCACAAAAAGAAGATGGAGCTGAATGGTAGCTTGGAGTGTGAGAAGCAGTATGAACCGCAGAAGAAGGGGAGATGAGGGTTGTGGAGTCTAGTGAAGTGTTAGCACGCCCACGATAAATCTCCTGACTAAGCATGAGGTCGATGAGTTCTTCTGACAGTATAGGGTCGGCTTGTGTTCTGACGGTGGTGACGAACGAGTTATATTTGGGAGACAGACCACTAAGTAAGGTAGAGAA
This sequence comes from Agave tequilana, assembly GCA_038442645.1. Lineage (NCBI taxonomy): Eukaryota > Viridiplantae > Streptophyta > Magnoliopsida > Asparagales > Asparagaceae > Agave > Agave tequilana. Next base: position 45,126 of record JAVJIF010015073.1, on the reverse strand, counting down.
GAGACGAGGTCGGAGTCGGCAATTGGATTAGCCACTGTCGCCAGGTTGTCCACGATAGACTTGACAGACTGGATGTACTCTGACATAGAAGAGGTACCCATCTTGACAGTGTGCAGCTGGTATTTGAGTTGCTGCACTCTAACTCTGGAGGGTGACGCAAAGATTCATTCCAAAGAGCACCACACATCACGAGATATGGTGAGGCCGACGACATGAGCAAGAACAGCATCAGTGAGCAAGGAGATAAGCCAGCATAAGAGCATTTGATTAAGCTTGATCCAACGAGTGTATTCTGGATTGATAGTGGGCTGAGCATCCTTCTCGATAGAAGGAAGGAACCGGACCGGACACGGGGAGGTTCCGTCGACGTGGCCTTCGAGATTGTGGAGCTTGAGAAGAGGAAGGACTGGGAACGCCACAGTAGATAGTTTCCCTTATCGAATTTGACATTTAGAAAGTGAATGATATTGGGATTGGGAGTAACCATGGATGTATGTGTTTGGATGGAGGTGAGGGAAGATGAAGAGGAAATACTCAACATGGTATAGGAGTTGCTTTAAAACCAAAATAAAGAAGAAGAAGAAGAACACTGATTTGTGCAAAGGCAAGATACAATTAGTTATGATTCTTGGTTGTATATATATACACATATTGGTCACATGTTTACACTGATTTAGGAGAAATAATAAGAAAACATTGACTAAGAGAATGAGAAACACATTGTGCATGAGTACCATGTGTTCTTATAATCATAGGGAGATTTTAAGATCTGGTTGATTTAATGAGAGGTTTCTTTCACATGAAGTACATGTTTTACATGTGTCACGTGTTGTCATTGATATCTCTAACACATACCATTATGTTGATCCCTGGTTGGAGAAGTCTGTCGAAACTTCAATGAGACAAAAGATCCAGCCTCAAGACAATGTGTCTATTTTCTCATGGATAATCATAAAGATCGGGGCAGTGTTCTCTCCACTTCTTTTTCTTGTTCTTCCACTTTTATAGTGTCAATATCACTTTTTTTATTAAAAAAACATCAATTAAAATGAAATTAATTTCCAAGGTGGCAACCGACACGTGTGAGGATGGCAACCCGGACAAAAAGGTGACGGCGAAAATCCCCCCGTGAGCCACCCCTTTTGTACTCATTCACAACTCACAAAAGAACTTGCAAACTCCACAAAGCCTCGACCCCACCTTTGCCCGCGCCCAAACAAACCCTCTCTCGACCCCTTCGCTGCTTTCCATGGCGCCCCGATCACGAGCAGATTCCCTCTCCCTCTCCGCGTAACCCCACTCCCTCTCTCAAAATTAAATTATATATATGTATTTTTATATATATGAAAAAGATTTTAATATATATCAAGTCGTGACATAAAAATTTACATACAACTATGAAAATACATCGTATCTCATTTATATTTATAATTCAAACCATTGAATATGATCTACATGTTTTAGAGCTTATATGGATCGAATTTTATGTGAATTGAAACTTTCTATTTCATAAATCACGCAAATTAAAAAACTGTAATTGTTAACTATATAATTATAACTAATTAATTAATTAATATTGTTACTGCAATTATTGCTAGGGCTCTTGTTTTATGCCAAGGAATTGAGGGGAGCAAGTTGCATGGGGGTGATGTGGACAATGAACAAGAGAATTTTTCATGTTGGTTGCAATAATTTGAAAATTGTAATGTGTTGTTGTGTTTATATCCGAGTACACTGATGGGGTTCTTGACTGATTTCTTTTTCCCTTTCTCAGTTGTTGGTTTGTGGAGCAAGAGAATGCTTGGGGCTCAGAATAATGGGGGGTGTTTTGGATTATCCCTTTGGACACTAGCATTAGCCAGTTCCAATGTGATTATGGAGTGTTTGATCCTTCATTTTTTAAGGAAAAAATTGTTTTTTTTAACAACATAGGATGCTGATTTGTTTAGTGAGTTGATCAATATTCTACATGTATCAGCAATTCTGCATGGTTAATGTTTTATTGTTTCACTGTCTGTTTCAAGCTAGGGTAAAAAAACGATTGCGTAAATAGTTACAATCATACACTCATGGAATTAGCAAGCATGGATACAATTCATATGCTTAAAAATAAATTACCGCAAATATTAATACTTTAAACAGTGTTGGGCTATCTTGAAATTTTATGAAACCACAAGGGTTGTTTGGCAATTCCGTACTGTCACATATGATATTATATTAAAATTATTTTTTGATGAAACTGTGGCAGCTCATGTGGGTTGCAATCAGGAGATCATATACATTCGAGGCTTCTCTCCTCTTTGTAAACAGCTTTCAGCCCTCAGAGAGAGCTCTCTCGTTGAGTGAGAGTCCATCCTCTCTCTCTTTAAATAGGCCTCAGCTAGCTCCCGGACTAAGAGAGCTCCAATATTGAGTGAGAGATCCTCTCCTCTTTTGATAGCGTTCAGCTTTTGAGAGAGAGAGAGAGAGAATCGATGTTGTCAAGGGAGCGCAAGAGGGCTGTTCTGCATGAGAAGCTACAGATACTGCGTTCGGTTACTAATTCTCATGCAGTAATTTCCCTAAATTTTCACACACAAAAAAGCCTAAATTTCAATTTCTTTTTTTTCATCAACAATATTTCCCTCTTTCTCTAAACATGTAGAGATGTGCTTATCATTGTTTCTGTAATCTCTTTTATTCCGTTGCCTTCAACTGCTTTTCTTATTCACATATATTCTATCTTTGAGATTGGCCTTTGTTACCACTCTTCAATTGTAGACTTGTAACTCGCAATCGATGCTACCAGTGTATTGTTTTTCAATTATTTGTTTTTTTTTCCTACAATCAATTCTCACATATGTTTACTTGAGAGAAACTCTGTTATCTATATCCATATATCTTAGACACACGCATTTACATTAATTGTCCATGTACTTGATTATAATAGACCTAAGCTGATATATATGTAACTCCTTCATTAATTCATTCAAAAAAAAAAAAGGAAAAAAGAAAAAACCACCGATCACTCCTATAAGTAGCTTAACACCACCAATCCCATGTAATGATTTTATTTCTTATTGATCTGATTTGAATTTCACTTTCAAACAAGATGCTACTATGTCCACTGGTTTAATCATTTCTCCACAAGAACAATATATATTGATTTTGATAAGTTGGATACTTACATGAAAGCCCACCCTTGTTTCTGCATTAATCGCACGCATGGATTATATCAATCAAAATTAGAAATGATTAATCAAGAGATGATAATGGTAACAACTAACTATTTTAGGGAAAAATAATCTAAAAAAATGTAAAGGGAAAATTTTCACAACTGTTTAACTAATATCCTAATCAATCAGTCCTTGCAATATAGAATCAGATAAGTTCCAAAGCATTTTATCCCATTGATGGTTGCAATATGTATTTGTAAGGCTTATGAAAATCTCAGAAAACAAAAATAAAGAAAAAATATTCATCTTCATTGATATTGATTGAAATATAAACGAGAAGTTAGTATCAAGTTTTATGATCAAGGAAATATTGAGGGATCTAACATGTTTTTTTTTTTTTTCCTTCATTTCCCCCCATTTAAAAACAGTTAATAAGACATCCATCATCATAGACGCATCAAAGTATATAGAAGAGTTGAAGCAGAAAGTTGAGATATTGAATCAAGAAATCGCCTACGAACAGAATACCGCAGAAGACAACCCTTTGCCCGTGGTACGTTATTTTGGATGTTATGATTCGTACCATTTGTTTTATTAGTTTATGATAAATCAAAGGTTTATCCTCTCTAAATGATGGCCACACAAGATTTACTAACAATTTTTTACACACCCTATCTATGTTTTGCTGCAGGTGACTGTTGAAACCCTAGAGAAAGGGTTCCTCATCAATGTATTTTCAGAGAAGAGCTTCCCAGGTTTGCTTGTCTCTATCCTCGAGGTGTTTGAGGAGCTCGGCCTCAGTGTGATGGAAGCTAGGGCTTCATGCACTGACACATTTCGTCTAGAAGCAGTTGGAGGAGAAGTAAGAAGAGAGAGACACTATTGATATTGACAAGATTAACTTGCCTACTACTATTACACATGCCCATATATAAGTACTCATATTTTTTGTTTCTCACTCAAATTTAATTCAGTTATAAAGGAGCGGACAAAGATATATGTGGATAAATGAAGCAAACAATTTAGGCCATGGCTTGTTGTACATATCTGAGTACTTGCCAACATATTCATGTCATATTTGTAGGTATATTAGAATTGCAACTCCAAAATCCAAACCAGAGATAAAAGAAGAAACAGGATGCAATATTAATGAAGAACTGATTTTTAAAGAAAGGTAATATTCAACTCAAAAAATTGCCCCTCTTTTATAGGCACTTACACACTACTTGTTGAATCAAAGCTAATTTAGCACACTTTTAGGAACAACCTGGAACAAACTACTGAAATTCATGAAGACCAGATTCTAAAGATGACTTATTCAAAAAACAAACTAATTCAACAAAGTCAGTTCTGTTTGAGTTTAAACCCCAACAATATTGGCATGCCCTTGCAAAAACCTGAAATATGCCTGTTACAAGTATGTTTACATGCCATAAGATATCGAATATGGCTTTGCACTTTTTTCTATCTCCCAAACAAAGCTTGTGTGGTCAATATAAATGGTTAACTGTTATTATATGTTTAACAAGTTCAGTGTAGCCGGGACTTGAATCTAAGACTTTCTGTAACCCACTCCCAATCTACCATCTGAGGCCGAATTTAGCGTCTAATCAATAAAGATTAACAACTAGGTGCCCGTGAATGTAACACCAAAAGCTTCAACTTGTGCTGTCTTAAGTATTTGTTCCTTCTTCATATCATTTTTGGATTTGTACAAGTATATTGTGGGCATATATGCTTATTAACTACCTATTTCTAGCTTCTATTTGATGCATTAATGTTGCTTGTTTGTCGTTTGGAAATGTTTCATTAAGTTCTTACTAACGAGATGGCCGTGTTTTTTTTTTTTTTTTTTTGGGGTGGGAGTGTTGGGGGTTCTTTTGCCTCACGATTTTATCTCAAAAAGAAAAAGAAAAAAATGTTGCTTGTATGTCTTGGTATCAGTGCAAGTATAAGAGACTAAGAATATAAGGCACGTACCCTTGTTTTTTATTCAAACATTACATATATTTAGAATAACTTTGCATGGGCAATTATCATATGCTTATAATTCATGTGCCTACCTTTTTCTGTATAAATATTTCTAGGCAATTATTAATGTACGATGTTTCTTTGCAAGTGCCAGAACAATAGTACAAAAAACATCAAGGGAAAATGCGTAGAGAAATAAATAAATCAATAATACACACTGTCATATCGAAAATATATGACAGAAAGGAGTTGTTACAGTCCAAGAGAAAGGCAGGTGCATGAGACATGCACGTGCCAGTACCAGTATTAACTATTGAGTATTTAAAGCACGCCAATTAATTTGATATTGATACATGTATATTAATTTGATATATTTATTATTATACGCCTCAGTTATATAAATAGCATGCATTTATGACTAATATATTAACTTGATTAACAATTTTTTTTTTTCAGAATCAAGCAGAGAGCGTGGACGCGCAGGTGGTGAAGCAAGCAGTGCTGCGAGCAATTAAGAATTGCACAGAAAGCAGTGAGTAATTAATTAAGATCGTAATTAATTAATGTAGAAGATTTTCCGTTTTAAGTCTCTTAGCTAGCGCAAGCTAGCTTTTAATTTCCTTGTAACTCGATCTCAATGTAGTGGGTTTGGAAAAGTTTATCAATGAAGGTCGACCTTCCTCTGTGTAATCACCGATGAATTGGCTTCTCCCTTTTTCTTTTTCCTTTTTTTTTTGCCCCCTTTTTTGATAGTGAAAACTATATATAGAAACAAAAACTGATTGAATTCATGGCGTCGAGCATTCTCATAGTAATGTCACGCTTGAATCAGAAACGTTCAGGTCTTTGTCGCCGGTCGTCGTCGTGGACTGAGCTTTGGCTCTTGAAAGAAGAGAAGCATGGAGTTGGGCTTGGGGAATTGGGCCAATAGGCCCTTTCCCCTTTGTACTCAAAAAGCCATTAGATTGGCCCAAAGGCCCAGCCTATTGGGGAAGCCCACCAGTTGAGAGATGAGGCAAGCTGACAGAGTCGATGCGAGCATGTTTGGCGAGAGGGAAGAAAGAAGGAAGGAATTAAGTTTTAATGATTTCATTTAAATGAAGATTTGAAAAAAATGGGGTTTGTGATTCTTATTCTGATTCGATAATCTTGTTTGTTAAATAGAAATGAAAATGAAAAATAGAATATGATCTCAAATCTAATCTCAATTTTCTGACTCTGTGTTTTATTTTCTCTCTCTCTTATGTGGAAGACTTACATTTGATGTAATTTGTTTGATTATGACTTATTAACGAATGAAACGGGGTGGAAGGGTTCCAATTTTTTTTACTCAAGAAAATAACAAGAAAAAGAAAAAAAATAAAATAACAACAGGGAGAGGTCAAGTAAATACTTGAAGTTGTCTTAGTTTGGTTTATTAACAAAAAAGAGAATTTGTGCTGAAGTTAACTGTAATTATTCATTCAGTTCTCATAGTTGTTACATGGGCAAATTTAATTAGAAATGAAAATTAAAGGAGCTCTTCTATATCAACATACATTTCCATACAAATCAAATTCCAAATTAAGAGTTGCAAATTAAGGGGCAAGCTTCACTTCCACTGTATCAGGGATCAATTCTCTATGTCATAATAATGCTTGATCGCTGCGCCGCAGAGCACCGCCAGTGTCAGGGCTTGACCATGAATCCTGTGAAACCAAACACAACGTCCATCAAAATGTTGATCGAAACAGAAATTTATTTCCAGCAACGCATGTATACTTGAATTTAAACTCTAAATCAAAGACACAGCACCTTGCATGTATCAAGCGAAGGCTAGGCTTGAGAGGGCTCCTCTTGCTGTTGTAGGCCAAAGAAGCTCCAACTGAAGAAGCCCAGAGTGTTCCTGAAATAAGCAACTCACAGGGTTCACATAAGAAAGCTCACAACATATGCTGAAGACAAAATGAGAAGTTGAGTCCAATGTGTTTGCTTACCGATGCTCGCGAGCTTGTGCTTAGAGACCCATGACTGCATAGAATCCATTTTGATTTGTGAAGGAACGAGCGAAGGAGAAGAAAATGAAAGCTTTGGGATGTTGAGGCCTGAGGGAGTGGGGTTAGGCCAAATATATAGGCATGAGATTCCCGTAGTTTTTTAAGTAGAAACCAGGGACTGGAGACCCAAAAAACCAACGGCAGGTTGAGTTCTGTTCTGCACCAACGTGCTGCAGCTGCTTTCCTAGGGCGTGTTTGGTAACTTGCAAAATGCCTGCAAAATGCAAAATTTTTTACAACTTTACATTTTACACTTGTTTGATTTCGTTTGCAAAATGCAAAATGCAAAAACTTTTGCAACTCTTCTTTCCCACTTGCAGTTGCTACAGTTAAATTTGTGGTCATGTAAATCTCACTTTTACACTCATATTTTCCCACTTACAGTTGCTACAGTTAATTTTGTGGTCATGTAACTCTCACTTGTAGTACACTTACAGCTCAAAACAGTTACTTGATAATCAATATATAATTAAATATTATTAAATATTTAATATTTTAATAGTGTTCAATTTCTTATTTAATTATTAATTATTTTATATTTTTAATCTTTAACTTTTTTATTGTTTTAATATTTAATATTTTACTATTTTAATTTAATATTTTAATTTAATATTTTATTATTTTATTAATACTTATTCCATTTTTTATTATTTTATTAGAGTTAATATTTTTTTAATATAACAGTATTATACTTTAATATAAAATTACTATATATTTAATTATTTATTTTTAATATAAAAAATTACTTTATTAATAGCATAATATATTTTATTATTATATTAATATTTTATTATGTTAATATTGTAATAATAATTCAGTATAATAATACTATAATGATAATTTATTATTAAATTATAATTATATTTTACTTTATTAATTTTATATTTCTATAATATTATAATAATATTATAATTAAAATTATATTATAATAATTTCAAGTATTTTTAATATTATAATATTATAACTATATTTTGTTATTGTTGTAACATTTTTTATATTTATATCTTATTAGTATTCTTAAAATTTTATTAATGTTCTTTAAATTTTCTTAAAATTTTATATTATTTATTTAGTTAATATTTTAGTAATATTTTACTATTTATACTAATATTTTATTAATATTATTGTTATAAATAAAATATTAAGATTATTAATTTTTATCTCAAATTTATTAATACAATTTAATTTGCAATAGTAGATTTAATTTAATAGTATTTATAATATTTAAATCACTGCTACAGTTAATTTTGTGGTCAACTTTTTCACTTACACTTTTACATTACCAACCAAACACCGTAAAACACAATATACTTTACCATTTATACTTTCACTTTATCAACCAAACATCGTAAAACACAATATACTTTCCATTTACACTTCACTTTATCAACCAAACACCGTAAAACACAATATATTTTCTCTGCTACAGTTCATTTTTTCCATTCTCATTTTACGACTTACGACTTGCGACGTTTTGCAATGAAACAAACAGGCCCCTAGTATCTGAGAACACAGGAAGCACAAAACAGAAGATAAAACTGTGGGATTAGGTAAGGATTTAGTATGGAAATAGCATTGATACTGTTGGTTATGCTGCTGGATTTCTAACATTAGGTTTTTAACTTTTCAGGAAATAAAGCCTTTGGTAATCTATATATTTTAAGACACCATCCCACTCGGCAAAACAGTCTATAGCACATACTAGAGAAACCAAATAGCAACTCAAGCTTCTTATGGAAAATTTATATGAACATTTGTGTATGGATCAGCATTCGACCGAAGAGACCCTCAACTGATAGCAAAATTCTAATACAATATTCTTACGGGAATAAAGAAGAGGAACCTTGAAATATTGGGGTCAAAATTAGATTGACGATCTAAGTCACGACTCTCAGCCATGCAGGATGTTTTGGTTTTTTTCTGCTATCTGTTTGTTCAAATTTTTCTTTCACGCTTTCCATGCCTCTCCAACTTTCATCCAATTCTGCCTTTGAGATGCTCGTGTGCTTGTCCAAGTTCTCTGTCCACTTCTTCCATGGGGATTTGGATGCATCTGAGAACTTTGAGACCTGAGGCAAAAGCACAGAAGAGTAGAATTGATCGACTTCCTTCTGGATTTCTTCAGATTCTAGGATTCTTTTCATTTCAGGTCGAATATTTCCAGGATGCTTTCTGATTTCGAAGCTGTTCCCCCTAAGAAGTAGGACTTCAGATGGGCAAGAGTAGAACAATGCGAGCAAACATTGCAATGGATTGCTCTATTATATCCCGTGGTAGCAATCCCCGCTTCACAGCAACTGCAGTTCCAACCATTTTCCGGATCTGTAGTGATAATAAATTAACCGCGTGAGAATGGGATAAAGCACATGACAGATAATTAAACCCCAAGGTAAAAGAAAACAGAAAACCTCTGCTTGCTGCATACAAGCAATCCATGGATATTTTGTATACAAGAGCAGCTTGGGAGGGCCTAGATAATTTTCTAAAATCTCCTTTTCTGAAGATAGTACATCACAAACATCGTAAATAAACTCTGTTTGAAAGTATCATGTTACGATAATCCATAATGCTTTCAGTAAATAATCATCTTTTTCATAATAGGAAAACGAGAAGACCCACAAACCCCATTTTTGTTAGATGGGTACACTTGTGTTAATCACACAGACTCTGAAAGTGCAAATAACATTGTCAAGCAGCTCAAGTTATCAAAGACAAAACCTTCACAACTCTCATTTATAATTATAATCATGATAATTAAGCAAGCTACCAGTGTTAATGGAATTTTCAGCTTACTGAGTTTGTGCGTAATAAAGATAAGAGCATCATCCTAAGAAAGGAAAAGTTACAACTGGGCATTCATGAGCTGATCACATCAAACAAGAAGCAACCATATTGCAGCAAAGTGCTACCATATAGCATAAAATGTGCAAAATGGTAAAAATTGTAGGAAGATTATTCTAATCATAAGAAAAAGAATGTAAGATACAGGAAAACAGGCTTACTTGATGTAGCATGAAGGATTCCCCGTAAATGGACAGTTCAACATAACTGAATCCTGATGACATCTCAAGCTTCCCACAAGAACATTCAAAGATTTTTCTGAAGTGGGATCCACTTATTCTATTTAATTTGTCAGGCTCATGAAGCCATCTTGCTTTAACAACTACCTCAGAATCTGAACCTCTATATGCAGTTTTTTTATTTTCAGGAGAGTCACATTCATGCTGATCAGTGTCGCTGTTATGTGAGTATTTCAAATGTTCCTTGCATTTGACCTGTTGCAGGCCCCTCATCATCCACAATCCCAGAGGCCAATTTATCTACAGCCTAGATCTTTTGATATTGGCATTTCCCGGATGTTGTGGACTATATTTAGAACAGACAGTGTAGTTCTGAAAAGCATGCTCTCCCTGCAAAAAGAAGACACAACAATAAGGATGGAAGTTTTAGTAACAATAACACAATAGATCTTGATTGCTGGAGATTCATGACACATAAGCATTCGAACTAATAGCCATATTCAGCACGTGAAAGATTTCAAAAGCACTTATTCTGTCCTCACACGCATGAGCTACAAATAAAATTCTATGTGAACTTTGTATTTATCTAACCAAATACATAATTTCAATTGCTACAGCTTTTTAATGCAATAAAAGCACCTGGCAGTAAGAAAAGTTTTCAGTAAGGAAAATGAATCCACATGTACACATGTATGAAAAAATCTTTCTTTCTTGCTTTCTTTCTTTCTCCTCTTTGATATGCCAGGCAGCAGACTGACAGCCTCACGGTCCCAGTAATGTAAGGCTTCATATGAAAGAATCCAAATCTTGACTATCAGACTAGTAAACACATTAATATGCTAGCTTACTCCCTTACTCCCTTGACAGACTCCCATTTCAAACAAGGATTCTTCTCCTATGGTTATCGCAAACTCACCTTACTGAAGAAAGTCATATATTGCACTACATCTGAATCAACTTTGACAGATGTCGATAGATGGTCAAGTCGACTACTGCATGCACTTATATACTAACAGATTTGCATAGACGTATTAAAAAAGGTACAAGCTAAGCACACGTTAGATTTTTGGACGGTTCCAGATAGCTAGTGATACCATGACATTTTCCAAGTATACTGATCCCATCATAATATAATAACATTAAAGTTACTGAAACATGCATCACAGAGGAAAAGGAACTAATATGCATGTAGACAAAAAAACGGATTACCTCAAAGCTTTTCAGTATATCATTGAATTCTGAGAGATGGCTTTCGATTTCCACAGAGTTGCAATCATTTTTTTATACCTATGATTTCAGCAGGAAGGAGATATGAGTACATACGGATTGTACATTCTCTCCTTGCATCAAAAACTCCTGAGAAGAAATTAAAGAAAACAATAGAAGGTATCAGTGACAGTTAGCTGTGGAAGTCCAGATATGAAACCTTATTTTCCTTTACAAATTCTCTAAAATATTCATCTTTGTGGATAAAAATAAAGCAAACTCTGTTTACATTAGGAAAGGTTCTGGAAACACTACTTGCATAATAAATGCTTACATAAGTATCCGTTATGGATAAGCTTAGAAGCACGGGGACATCGGCATGACACGATAGAGAGATGCAACTCGGCAGTTCCCTAAAAAGTAGGACGTAGGAAGTAGGAACACCGCAATGTGACACTAGAATATGTATAAATAACAAAGAGAGGTGCATATATATATATATATATATATATATATATATATATATATTATATATATATATATATATATATATATATATATATATATATAATATATATATATATATATATAGGGCTTACTGTACCTCAGCCTGCGGGCTGAGAGAGTTTTCTTAGCCTGCGGGCGTGGCAACATCACCGCCCCACATCTGTTAAAAAATTTGGCGGACAAAATCCTGTAAAATCCCGCCTAATTTAATGCCAGTCACCTCAACATTGTATTTTCCAAAAATACCCTCCATCACAACCTTTTACCTTATTGTAAAAAAATTGTCTTCCAAAAAAATTTACAGCTCTAAAACTTCAACCGGCGGTTCTGATCCAATTAGTTCTTTTCCTTCAAAAATTTCATCCGTTTTTGAAAAAAATATTTGCAACTGATGGCGCCTAAGAAATCATCCGTCGAAAAAGGTACTACAAAATTGATATTTTCAAAAAATTTTAGGGTTTGTGTATTTTAATAGTTTTAAATTTTTTCAAGATTTATTTCTGAAGTCGCATGTTTTTTTAAATTTTTTTAAATATTGGAAACATGGTCGCAATTACGAAAGAGATTTTCAAACTTTAGACGATAAAGGTCCAATTTTTTGAAAGTTTTTATTATTTACTTCTATTTTTACTGTGTCGCAGTTCAGATCTGTGCGACTTTGAAAATTTTTTTTTTTAACCTTTCCTTGTAGACGAATGCGACGTAGGTCGCAGTATATGAAATTTACTTTTTTTTCCTCACATACTGACGACATGGGGTCGCAGTTGTTTAAATAAGAGTTGTAGTCTCAAGTCTTCACCAAGGTCGCAGTTTATTTTAAATAATATGTTTTTATCAAACTTGTGTCGCAGTTGTTTCTTTTTGAACTGTAGTCTTATGCGACCTTGGTCGCAGTGTTGGCCCTGGTCGCAGTTGTTCTGATTGTACTGTAGTCCTATGCGACCTTGGTCGCAGTGCGACCTTGGTCGCAGTACATGTAGTGCGACCCTAGATTGCAGTGTAGTCCTGGTTCTAGTGTTTTTTTTTTTGCAATGCATGACTGCGACCGAGGTCGCAGTTTATAAAAAACAAATATGCTTTTTATTCCCTTATAATTTTTAAATAATCATTGGTCTAAAGTGTTTAATTTTCTTCCTACGTAGGTAAACAACAGATACAGGTTCGTCCTCTGAGATCAAGCATAAAACCAATGTGCCAGTTAATGAAGAAATTTAAAAAGTACATACAGCCTGATTTCGTAGAGGCGATGAAGAATACCCCATTTGGCCCAATCTTCATGGCGTTCTACAATGAAGAATTTGGACTGAAAAGGCTCTAAAATCAAACGTTGCCGTACTGCGTATTTAGACCAGTATGACAGGAATGCAAAGACCTTTACAATTGGGGGCAAAGAGATTGAGTTAACAGTGGAGGATGTTGCCCTAACTTTTGATCTACCTGTCAATGGGGCAGATTTTGTGATGAATAAGACATGTACGATGAAAGATAGAGGTGTTATAAAACATTTTTCCCCAATATAAAGAAGATCACAAAAGTATCTATTGAAGATGCTTTGGATGATCTTCTTGTCAAGAGAAGGAAGAGGGATACATTAAATATTTTGCAGAAAAAAAATTGATCTGAAAAGATTATATTTTTAGAAAAAAGTTTATCGCAGACTGAAAAGGTGAAACTAGATCTTTCAAAAAGAGGTCAGGAAATAGGGTGAAAAGTAATTTATATCATATAAAGAGCGGCAAAAAATAAAAGGGGGGAAAAATAATAATAAACAATAAGGAAAAGTTATCATAAGGGGTATTTGGTAATTTAACTTCTACATAAAAGTGGGCCGCAAGTCAGTGAGGTGACAAATTGAGCCACGTCACCGCAGGCTGAGAGAATACTCTCAGCCCGCGGGCTGATATACATTTTTCTCATATATATATATAATATATATATATATATATATATATATATATATATATAGAGAGAGAGAGAGAGAGAGAGACACACACACACACGAGACACACACACGACACATATATATACATACTGATACTTAGGTACATATGTGTCCATGTGACACTGGAATGTGTATAAATAATAAAGAAAGGTGCATAAATAGATACATACTACGCCCAAAAATATATAGATACATACTGGTACTTAGGTACAGATACGTGTCCATGCATCCAGAAGCCAATCACACTTCAAATAATATGATTAACATTTAACAATTACTATCCTACATTTGACTTAGAAAAAAGTAAGCCTTTGCCTCAAAGTATCTCACTTCTCGAAACATATCTAAAATTATCATAATCTTGTGCAAATGTGTATCGACGGCCTTTTTCACTAAATTGTAGTCTTTGACATATGAATGAAATTAAATAAACATATATGAATGTGACAAAGTGTATGAGAAATGTAGAGCATCTGTCTAGAAGTACCTCACAAAATGTCCAATTAAAAAATATTAGTTAATTGAGGACATGTTGAGAAGTGTCTAACATGGTTTGAGGGGTTTCCAAGAAGTATTTATGAGTACAACATGTGTCAATGTGTACGACACGGGTACGCTTCGTGATAGAGGTGTTAGTACTACATGATGTATAATTGTCCATATGGCTATATTGTTTTAGCATGATTGAGGAACCAGCTGATTTGTATCGGAATCGGCCAAATCCGAGAAGGAATCGGGCCTGAATAATTGGAATCGGGCATTACGTTTAGAGGTGAGCATAATTTCAGTTAAATCGAAAAACCGAACCGAATGATCGGTTCGGTTCGGTTTGAGAGGATTTTCAGTTTGGTTCGATTCCCAAAATTTTGGATTTCAGTAAATCGAACCGAACCGATCTCTCTCTCTCCCCCTCTCAATCTCTCTCCTCTCTATCAGAACCGAATGAACTCCCCCGGCTGACCTCCCCCAGCCCCCGCTGACCTCCCCCAACCCCCCCCCCTCCCCGGCGATCTCCCCCCTGCACCTCGTGTCCGCCGTCATGAAGCCCTCCCCCCACCTCGCGCTCGCTGCCATCCCCCACCTCGCGCTCGGCGCCATGCTGGAAGATCGTCGTCATGCTGGAAGCTCCCCTCGTCGGCCGTCGCCATGGTTGACGCTCGTCGATCAGTTGAGACCAAAACCGAACCGAATTATTGCTCCGAAATAGTGCAGTTTCAAATTTTGGGGCAAAAACCGCACCGCACCGCCCGATGCTCAGCCCTGATTACGTTTGAGAATCGATTAGGAAAAAAATAGAATCGGGTAGAATCGGCCAATATCTACCGGTTCTACCTGATTCTAGAAGAAAATGTGAAAATGGGGGGAGGTGACAATGGAGAACCCAATCCCTTCACCCCCAAGCAGCAGGCCAAGATTATAAATCTATGGTTTCCTTCAAAAGACTTTCCGGTGACAACAAGGCTTGGATATCTCTCAGAAATGGCGTTCTCCTCCGGTGAGTAGAAGATTTTTCATTTGTTACTGCAGTTTTCTTTTCTTTTTGTTTTTCTTGTTCTTCTTCCTCTTCTTCTACTCGGGTTGCTATTGCTTCTTTCTTTCCTTCTCCTCTTCTTTCTTTTGTGAATGGTGTTGCCGTTTTGTTCTGCGGTTCTTTTTCTCCTGCTTTTGTTGTTGCTTTTGCTACTAATGCTACTACCTTTTTCATTTATTGCTGCTCTCTTTTCTTTTTACTGCTGCCCTTATTGTTGCTACTACTTTCCTTTTACTGCTGCCCTGCTTTTCCTTTTACTGTTGTTGCTGCTTTTCCTTCTGCAGTTGCTACTCCTTTTGGTGAAAAATGAAAGCTTAGGAGAAATGAAGGTTTAATTTGATATATATAAACACACGCGCGTGCGCGCAAGTCTTGTGTTTAATTGATTGGTCTCTCATTAATTTTTAACTTAGCCTATACTCTATAACTAGTGTTCAATTGATTATAAAAATATGTCAATGTTACTATTTATCTGAACATTTTTAAATAGTTTTAATTATTTTTTGAAAAAACTTTTGGCCACGGCCGATATGAGCGAGAGATAAGACCGATATAGCCGATGTAGTCGATTTCGATACCAAAAATTGTAGGTTAATTCCGATACCGATTCCGAGAACTCAAACCATGGTTTTTAGTTTGATATAGATAATTCATTATGAAAGAGAGGAGACAGGAAACAAATGTTAGAAGTAGGTTTATTTGATTTGTTTCAGAAATAAAGGGCTCCTTAATCTTGAGAACAAAGCAACCATGATAACAAGATATTTGGACTATCAAGTGATGGACTGCTAGGAGAAGTGATGAAGATCACAATGTAACGGGGCAATATTTGCAATGGGAGTTAGCATCCAAATGTAAATACATGGTGCACACTATACAATGTAGGTTTAACTAGTTATTCTACCTCATCAGAGCCACTATAGGAAAGAAGCACCAGTATCATAAAGAAAGAAAGCTCAACTTGGAAAGCTTTTGTCCAGGGTCACCGGGACACTTAATTTTTTAGTTTTTGTCGAATCGGCCATACGTGATGAATTTCCCGAATACTTTCCAATGACATTTCACGCCATCAAATTATGAACATGTCAGAACTTTGTTGCAATGATATAAATAATTATGTTCCTTGGACAAATGTTGCATAATAGAACAAATAAGTTGGGATTTTTATTTGATACAATTCAAAAAATGAGTGTAGCTACCAGCTGAAATAAGAATATTGAGATAGATGAGTGGTAGTTCACGAAAAGATATGATAATGAGTACATCCACAAGAAGGTTGAGGAAACTCCTACTGGGGGCAAAATGAGGGAGAACCAACCAAGATGGCTTGACCATGTACAAGGAGATCAATAAAAGAGCCAACTAGGAGCGATAGGAATTTAGATAGTGGAGCAACAAGGACTAGAAGTAGGCCTAAAATGAGATGGATGGAGGCAGTTAAAAAGGATATGATAATTGCTAGTTTAGTCGAAGAGAATACCCTTTTAAAAGAGCTGAATGAAGAAAAAAATTATTATAGCCGAGCCCGAAAATTTGGGATACAGCATTGTTATGGTATGATCTAAGTTATACACCTTGCATGCAGAATTGCAATAGAATGGTAATAAAATTATTCACGAGTAATAATCATTAAATACAGATGAATGTATGTTTGGCTGCATTTCTACGAAATATAGCCAGGTCCCCTTGTCGAGTTTTCAGGTGTTCCCCGTATCAAACAATCCAGAACAATTGACACTTTGTTGTGAATTCAGGGGACGCCCCCACGACCGAATCGACTGGGGCGGCGCAGTGGAAACAAACTACAGGATCTACTAAGGCAACGTGAAGAAGAGAAAGAGAAGATATTCTAAATTAGATAGAAAGCCAACACAATATAACGTGGCTCCACCGATCAAACAGATCGTGTGTACGTCCACGGGAGAACGGGAAAAACTTCATTAAAACTTTAGGGGAGTACAATAAGAATTACTTACACCTCACACTGAGAAGATTACAAGCCCTTGATGACCGTCAAGAACCGCGAACCCTTGTGGCTAAGATTCTCTCTCGAATCTCTCATCTAGATGAATTACACTCTTAGGAATTTAAAATTCAATGGATTACATTGAAGGCCACCCCAAGGGGTTATTTATAGACCATAAAACTCTCATAATCCTAAACAAACTACATTAATACGAACAATCATCGTCTCAGAATAAAGGAAACCCGAATCCAACTCAAATCTGAAACAGGTCCAGAAAAGTAAACTGCCAAATCCGACATTAGTCGACTAGGCCAGGGTACTAGTCGACTAATACCATGTATTAGTCGACTAGGCCCATATACTAGCCGACTATTCTGACAAGATTCGAAACCCCAACTCTCTGTTGGCCAACCTAGTCGACTATACAAAGTATTAGTCGACTAATCCATATGATTAGTCGACTATACCCATTATTAGTCGAGTGGTACTGTGTACAGCTTCATGTGCACGTCCGTTCTTTGATCTCTAAAGTTTCGTCTACCTTCACGCGTATTCCAGTCACAAATCCTAACGCACTTGACATCTGTGTCTCATGTCACTGGTTTCATCACCTTAAAAACGCCAACTAAGAGTAGAATAATACAGGTGCATTGAGTAAGATGTTGCCCAGGGTAGTGCAGTATGATACCAGAGCTCTAAAATAGAGTTCCAGTTCTTTATATTTCCTCTTCTATCAATTAAGGTTATATCTTCAAAAAGTTTGAGGAATATGAGAAATAAGCACAGAAAACAGACAGCATCACAAACATGACATGACCTGATGCATCAACACGAACAATTTCTAAAACAGTACATAAGGAACGTAATGATAGAGCATGCATTTCATGTCAAATTAATGTCTGACAAAAACATGGTTGCATAACAGAAACGTCCGTGCTACGTAGATGGAGGGGCTGGTGGATTTTGGGAGATTGCATCAACCAAGTAGCAATCTCCAATAAGGCAAAATAAGACAAGGTGTTTGATAAGAACATCACACCACTGAGAGGACTGTTTCATCGGGTCTATTTTAGATTTAGGAAACGGCGTGCTGCTTTCCTCTAGTCTTAGCTATTTATTTTATTTTAGTTTATTTTTTCTTAAGTTAGTGGTATTTTCTTTTATATGGGTGTGATGAGAGCATCACGCCGCTGAGACGATCCGACCGTGTCTATTCTAGATCCAGAAAATAAATGTCGCATTTCTTTGATCTTAGCTATTTTATTGTTTAGTTTATTTGCTTTTAGTAGCGTTTCTTTATGTGGGCGTTTAATACATCGGTTATTTCTAAAAGTACTCTTTTGTAAAACTTATAAAAAAGCCCTAAGACTTCTCTTTAGATTATTACTAAATGATTAAAATTTTCACAAATTTTTTAATTAATCTTAAGTTTTTGCTCTGAGTGTGAAGCCCTACAAGGGGTGTGAAGCCAAAACTCTATCTTGTTCTCTAATTTCAAATTTTTAAACCCTAGTTGTTATTTGAAGGTGATTTCGATCCAGGTTGTGTTACATCAGGGTGCTTAGTACCACATCGGTTATTTCCTAAAAGTGTTCTTTTGTAAAACCTATAAATAGGCCCCAAGACCTCTCTTTGGATGATTTGATGAATGATTGAAATTACAAATTTTCAGTTAAAATTCTTGAAATTTTGCTCTTGAGTTTTGAGTGTGAAGCCCGTACAAGGGGTGTGAAAGCCCAAAACTCTATCCAGATTCTCAATTCAAATTTTAAACCCTAGTTTTCAATTTGAAGGTTATGGCAATCCATATTGTTTTACACCAGTTTGGTATCAGAGCAATTGGTTTTCAATCCCTTCAAATTTTCCCTTCTCTAAAATCCTAGATCTAAATTAATCCTAGATCTATTCAAAAAAAGAAAGAGAAAAAAAAGCTCGCCACAGTGTTCATCTTCCCCATCTGAAAACCCTAACCCTAAACCGCCGTCCCTGCCACCTTCCACCCGTAGCCAGACCTCGACGCCCTCGTCGTCGTGCTCCGATCCCCGCCTACAAGCGTTGATCCCCGCCGCTTCAACTGTGCCTCCACTAATCTCGCCTGCTGACCTCCAGTTTGACTGTGCATCCTTTGTCTTCACCGCAAGATCCGCCAACAACCACCGCAAGATCTATCTCCGCCAACGAGTTTTGACCCCGCTGACTGCCCCGAATCACCACTGCCGACAAAGAGCTCCATCTCCTCCTGCCTTGCAGATCCAACTTTATCGCCGTCAAGATCCAACAGATTCAGTCATCGATTCCCTTCGTTGGTGTCACCCTCCTCGTCGTCGTCTTCCACGCCCTAGTCAACAACCGCCATCGACAGCAATCGCCGTCGCCAATCGCCTGTAGCAGCTCGAGGATCGGGCTAATTTTTTGGGTTTGGTTAATTTTTCAGTTTAAGTTTTCAAAACCACAAAGAACCTAACCCGCTTGCAACCAGGATCTATCTCGATCCAATTGTTGTTGATGTCACCCTGTTGACATCATCGGCTCGGCTAGTAACGTCATCGGCTCGGTGAGCCGACAGCCGTCGACTCGGCTCGGTGAGCTGAGCCGACAAGAGAGCCACGGCTCAACCAAGCTGACTCACAGTCACTCGGCTCAGCCGAATTGACTCAGCGAGCTCAGTCCAGCTCAGTTCAGTTCACAGTTCAGTTCTTCATAAGGCCATCCAAGCTCATTTCAAGCCTGAATCGAGCTGTTTTTGAAGCAGCGGATTCGTGAAGATCAGTAGTACGCGTCTACAGCCTTCACATCTAAGTTCAAGCTTTGGTCGCCCCAGATAATCGTTGAAATTTTTATTCAGTTATTTCTTTCTCCTAATTAAGATAGTTCCTTAAATATGTCGCATGATAGGACTGTTGCCCATAAAAAGTGAGTGTGAATCTGATCTTGAGTGAAAACCTAAATTAGTATTAATTGTGCAACTCAATTAACTTGAATCTATGATCACTTGAACTATTTGAAATTTACTACGTTAGCACGTGTAGTTTAATTACTGTCCCAATAATACATTTTCTTAATCTCGTGTTAATAAACAAAGCTAAAATTGATTTATTTGTCATTAATCTGATATCTGATTTCTCCTGCATTAGTATACATCTCACCTTAGGGTAGTTTACATTTAAGATTAGTTAAGAACTTGCATGCCAACTAGAAGTGGTAGAACTTTTTCAGTAAGAGAAAGATCTGCACCAATAGACCCTAACTTTAAGGATACACTTAACGCACTCATTGTTAGGATGGATCAGATGTACCGATGACTGCAAGAGTTTAGAGACCAGGCGCTGATGTCAATTTTAAAGATTTAGCCACATGACTGGAAAGGCTAGAAACCAATCGGAGGAGAACAAGTCTCAAAATAACAGTAGGTCACACAGGCATGTGCGAGCTCAACCCTACAATACAGAGGACCCAGATGCTCAGTATATCAAAAGCGCAAAAGTAGATGTTATTTCCTTCGACGGACGTTTAGACTCTCAGACTTACATAGACTGGCAACTAGCTATGGACTGCTACTTTCATTGGTGTGACATGTCCGAGTTTAGAAGAATTCGACTTGCCATAATGAAGCTAACTAGACAAGCCAGACAATACTGGGAGAACCTTAAAAGAATGATGAGGTATTGAAGGGATGATCCAGTTGAGACTTGGGAGGGCATGAAGAGAAGCTTATGTTGAAATATATTCCACCTTCCTTCAGTCAACAGTTACCGGATAAGTGGAATAGGTTGACTCAAGGAAACAAATCGGCTACCAATTACATCGCTAAGTTTGATAAATACTTGAAAAGGTGCGGTGCAATCGAGTTTGAATCTTCCGACCAGACTCTATCTAGGTTAGATCAGGTCCTAGGGACGATTATTGCCGAGAGCTCATAGCTCGAGCATAAATACCCTAGAACAGGCATATCAGCTAGTTATCGATTTAAATAAGTTTTGAGGATCATACTTCTACCAAACTGATTTTAAGGATAGCTCTAAGGCCACAACTGCTAGCAAATCTAGCTTTAGTAGATCACTCCTGCCCTGAGCAAACCTGCCTTTAGTTCTTCAAGTGTCAAACCAGCGGGTTCTTCTAATGCAAAACCAACAATCTCTGAGAAAAGAACTGTTAGTGAACCAGCGAAGGTCAACTAGCGTACTCAGTGTTATAGGTGTCAGCGGTATGGACACCTCGCAAGTCAGTGTCCGAGTCAAACCAAGACCTTCTTAGTGAAAGTTTTCACAGAAGATGTAAAGGAAGAAGAAGATAGTAAGTGGACGTGCACCAACAGGCTCGGACGTCTCTGTCGAAGAATATGAATTCAATAGATGCATTAAAACTTTGGCAGTGACGAACCTAACTCCTAGTGAAGACATAGCCCAGTTAGGAGTAGTCAGGTGCCCCTTTAGCGCAGCCCGAGCAAGTCAATGACTGGAGAAGAACTGTCATATTTCAAACATGCACAAAAATTGAGAACAAGAGTTGCGAGGTGATAGTGGATAGTGGCAATTGTATCAACGTCGTTACATCGAAATTAATCACCACATTAAGGATGAAACCGGTGAAGCATCTAATCCCCACAAGATACGTGGATCGACGCTACATCCTTCAAAGTTCAAGAGAGATGTCAGATTCTCATTCAGTTTGCCACGTACATACATAACATGTGGTATAACACTCCCTATAGATGTTGGTCATATCATTTTGGGATGACCGTGGTTGTTCGACTTAGATGTGACCATATGGACGCACCAATCACTGCTCGTTCGTTCACAACAGCAAGAAGGTGAAGCTAATGCCGAATTAACCTAAACCACCGACTTCAGAAAAGAATGAGAAGAGAAGAGATACTAAAGGTTGCTAGGTTCAGGATATGGATGCTCAGAAATGATGAAACAAAATGCTTGGGGAAATTTGTTTAGGTTCACCCCAGACATGTGTATTGAGTGTGGGCAGTGCACGTTAAGCGGCAGATGAGTTTAATTACAAATAGGCATACACATGTTATACCTCGAGAGGTGAAATTATAGAAGTTCTGCCCATTCCAGACATACCTACATGAGCAATGAGCCAACAGGTTAAACCAGACTAGTAGCGCAAATGATGTATTCCTCATTTGCAATTTGCAATATGACCAAACATGTGGCATGTGCTAATCTACCAAATCTTTAAACTCGGATGTAACCTGTAATACTACCAATCGGAAACTGTCAGATAAAGGGGAGATCTGACGTCTAAACCCACTCGGACAGAATCCATGACTCCATTCCACATCGCAACTGTTGAACTTTTGCTTCTTTCATGTTTACCCATGAGGTTCTATAAACAAATGATTGTGCACCAATCTAATTGGAACCACATTAAGACCCTAAGAGACAAACAAGGTTGCAGAAACGTTGCAACCTACAAACAATCCTTAGATGCAAAAGCATCCAATATGGAGTACCTATGGGGGCTGCCCCGGTCAGTTGCAGCTATGCATGCAAGGCAAAATGACTGCAGAAACCATGAGCTGCGTATTCAGGATGTTAAGTTAGATGTAACCCATTTTGCCGCCAACTCATTCTAATCTCTTTGGTTATCTCTAGCTCATGCATGCAAGATATGCTTCTTGCATGCATACTAGGTCACTCCTCACCCTCCAGTCTCATGTTGGAACTAATCCAACAGTAGCAAAAGCTGCAAGAAGCTCGTGGCATTTTGATTTCCTGGGTTTTTGTAACTTAAGAAACATGTTACAGACCATGAACCAAGCACTGGAATTTCAAAAAATGCATAGAGAACCCCAAGCAACAAAACCACACTTTCAATAAGTTGCAAAGCCTACGGTGTCCAGAAGAACAATCATAGACATGTTTGAAAATTGTATCCGGCTTTGTGACTCATCCCAGCTTAGCTATTAACTCCTTGAACACAAGGAACCCTTGCAGCACCTTTAAGCTTCTTGGGCCTACGTCTTTGAAATTTTACTCTCTTTCAAGTTCCAAAACAAATCTCTATGAGAAAGATATAAACTTTAGAAAATCTAATGAATTTTGACTCAAACCCCTTTTCTCTCCACCCAAATCCCAGGGGGAAAATTCGACCTTGATTGCATCCCCCATACCTCAACAACACATAATGAAGATTAAATCCACTATTTTCAATTATAGCCATTTTTTTAGCTTTGTATGTAATTTTATTAATGAAGAATGAGCTAAATTCAAAATGTCAGTAGAAAAATCATGCAGAATATCTGTTAAAATACATTAAAATACAAATGACAACAATTATGAAGAGTGAAAAAATATAATACAGCATAATGCCAGCCCTATTCACTTTCTCCTTGACGTATAAAATAAAACAAAGTACATACCTAAATCTACTACAGGTAAAAAATGATATAATTTAATAAACTCAACATCAAAACTTCATCTTTGACAGTAACAATCCATGAAATATCAAAAGTAATAAAATAAATACTACATCCATCAGTCCACATAATTATAGTTTCTTACTGGTCTTACTCGATAGAGAGCCATCTCGCTGCTTCTGGAGGCCTAAAAATAGATCAAAAAAATAAAGAAAAATTATAAGAATTAAAAGTGAGGAATTTTTACCTCAAAATGAGAGGCAAAAATAAAAGAGGTAGAGAGGAGTGAAACCACTGCAATTGGAGCCAATGTATCCAACGCGCATTACTACCTTTTTCTTGCGAAATGATTCCCATCTCTTCTGCGAGCTCTCTCCTTGATTATTAGGGCACGGAGAAGAGCAGATAACCCTAAGCTTTCTAGGGTTTGGAGGGGAAAAAGGAGGAGGAGGAGGGAACGAGATTTGGGGCGGGAGAGAGAGAGAGGAGAGCAGGAGAGAGCTCGGTTTTGGGGGTATGAATGAAGAGAACCGGAGCCGCAGTGAAGAGGAGGCCGCCATTCTTGATGAGGAGATTTTCTCGGGCGAGAGAGCGAGGGAGATAATTAGAGCTCCCAAATAGAAAATACTCCATTTAAGAAAAATAAACTAGTATATTGTTAATGTCAGTAGAACACTGACCGACCAACAGATAAAGTTTCTATATGAGTGACGGGAGAAAACCGTTCGATTTGATAAAATAAAATACTAGATTATCGCTTGACGGTGAAATTGAGTGGCGAAGAGGACAGAGAGAGGAGGGAGAGGAGAAAGGGAGAGGGAAAGAGAGCAGAGAGAAAAAAGGAGGAAGGGGAAGAGGAGGGCTGCTGGAAGAGGGGAGAGGAGGCTCTCTTTCAGGCTCTCTCTCTCTTTAGGGATAGACGGACGGATAAAATCGAAGAAAGAGTCACGGGAGAAACTTCACTTCGCTCAGTTTGAAAAAATACTAAATTATTGGCCTACTCTCTTTATAATATATGGGTGTTGGTATATTAAGATGTGTTAATATATTTTATGTAGTTAGTATGTGTATAATATTTGCATGTGCATGGATTAATAGGTGTGATGTTAGTGCGTGCGTGAGTGCATGTGAATGAAAATTTTGTGAATATAGGTGGATGTGTAAGTATATGCGTGTTGACATTTATTATATATGCATACATAAATGTGTGGTTTCTCTCTCTCTCTCTCTCTCTCTCTCTCTCTCTCTCTCTATATATATATATATATATATATATATATATATATATATATATATATATATATATATATATATATATATATATATTGAGTTGATCCCCTAAGAACGGTTCTCACAAATTCATGTGAGAACTTTCACGTGGGCCGTTGGATCTGATAGAGATCTAGTTTTATTTGATTTGATCTATCAGATCCGACGACCCACGTGAAAGTTCTCACAGAAATCCGTGAGAAACGTTCTTAGAGGATCAGCTCCCTATATATATATATAATATATATATATATATATATATATATATATATTATATATATATATATATATATATATAGGGCTTACTGTACCTCAGCCTGCAGGCTGAGAGAGTTTCTCAGCCTGCGGGACGTGGCTGAATATATGCCACACATCGGTCGCAGAGTGTGGGCGCCAAAAAAAATCAAAAAAATTCCGCCTAAACAATCGTGAAACAAATTGACAAAAATACCCCTTTATATGACGACGGCGACTTCTAACATTGAAAAGTAAAAAAAAATATTCCATGATCGCATACTTAATACAGAATAAAGAATACCGGAGGAAACATGCTATCGTATAGCAATGCGACCTCCTTTAGTACTGCGACCAAAGTCGCAAACTTCTTTCTCATTACGATGGTGATGACGAGGATTAGAAGTTTAAAAAATTGTATTTTGTTTTTTTTTAAAATATATATAAATCTGTTTTCTAAAGTTAATTGTGTGAATTACATTTTTTACTACTATGTCTTGGTTGAAAAATGTTGTACAATTATTACAAACCTTCATTTTAAAAATTTTACGCTAAACGAATATACTGCGACCATGGACGCAGTTAATAATTATATTACTTCACCCTTATAAATTTTAAAATGAAAGGTTGCGACATTGGTTGCAGTTGCTGGACGCAGACTTAATAAATACACTGCGACCTTGGTCGCAGTTGCTGGACTTTAGTCTTAATCAACAACAACACTGCTACCTGGTCGCAGTTTCTGACCGTAGTCTTAATAAAATAAACGACCGTAGTCTTAATAAAATAAACTGCGACCTTGATCGCAGTTGTTGGTGTTTAGTCTTAATAAAATACACAGCGACCTTGGTCGCAGTGCTGGTCTTTACTCTTAATCAACAACATCACTGCGACCTTGGTCGCAGTTGGTGGTCTTTATAAATAATCAACAACAACACTGCGACATTGGTCGCAGTTGATGGCCGCAGTCTTAAAAAAATAATCTGCAATCTTGGTCGATATTGCTGGTCTTTAGTCTTAATCAACAACAACACTGCAACGAGGTAAACAACAACACTGCAACGAGGTGACACGTCACCGCAGCAGTTGCTTAGTCGCAGTCTTTGGTCACAGTGTCGACCCTGGTCGCAGTAGTTACTGTTTGCAATGTATCTTATGCGACCTTGGTCGCAGTGTCATCTATGGTCATAGTTGTTTAGTTTGCAATGCATGGCTGCGACCAAGTTCGTAGTTTATTAAAAAAAACAAATATGCTTTTTATTTATGTCCAGGCATTTATCTCCAGGCATGTGCAAATGATACAAAAACGATCTCTTATACAATAAGATTGAGTGTTACAATATAACAGTACAAAGAAGACTAAACATCAAAAAGATCCCTTGTTGACTAAAAGCAGTGGTGTTATTGAGGTCTTTTATTTATGTCCAGACATTTATCTTCAGGCATGTGAAAATGATACAAAACACTTTGTTATACAATAAGATTGAGTGTTACAATATAGCAGTACAAAGAAGACTAAACATCAAAGTAGCCAAGAAGACTAAACATCAAAAGAGCCCTTGTTGACTAAGAGCAATCTTCTTCTTGAGGTCTGGTGGCAGCAGAATCCTCCGATTCCACCTGACCCTCCAAAGTGCCGGGATACGATCTTTCGTGATGAACATCTCTTCACCAGAAGGTTATCCAATGAGCATGGAGTTTCCTCGATGTCACTTCTGGGGTAAGAGAGGAGGTTTTAGACCTCACAGGGAATGCTACACACACTATATCCACCACATCCCCCGCCGCCATACCCACTCTGACCATCAATTATCAGAAAGCTTGACTGGTGCATCAAGTCAGAGCAGATCTCGGTGAGGCTTAAGTCCTCGTCAGGGATCATGACTTCTTCCTTTGTGAACGACGAGGACCATGACTTCTTCCCTTGTGGACGAACATCGATCAAGTTCGTCCATAGGGTCATCTTCATCCATGGAGGCAGGCCCCTGTTAGAGACTCTGAAGAAGGCGGAAATTCTCAGAGCAATTGCTCTCGAAAGAAAACAGTCTAATTATGGGCTGTTAAAGGAGAGAGGGTGAGCCCTATTTATAGGCAGCCCATAATAACCATAATTAATGGTTCATTAATCAGAATCGTCGGCATTAATGGTCTCCAACCGCCAGCGCCGGTTTGACATTAAAAGACATTAACGCCTAAACCCAATGAAGAGCCGACGTGTGGACAACCGCTTCGGGAAACAACGAATGGTGCGGGGTTCGTCAAAGTAGACTTGACGTTAAAAGATCTCATAAAATCTTTATGACAGGTCGCGTCTCACGGAGTTACTCCAAGTCGCATCAGACAACAGACAACAGACAACTTTTCATTTTTCATTTAGATTCAAAAAATGACTTAATCCAAAAACAACACTTACTTAACGTACTGCGACCAAAGTCGCAGTCCATGTAATGCAACCCTAGATTGCAGTTGCTGGCCATCTTTATCAATAACAACACTGCGACCTTGGTCGCATTTAACCATATACACTGCGACCAAAAGACTTTGACTAAGGTCGCAGTTTAAATGTACAATGCGACCAAAGACTCTGACTACATTATATACAAAAAAATTAATTACTTAACGTACTGCGACCAAAGTCGCAGTCCATGTAATGCAACCCTAGATTGCAGTTCCTGGCCATCTTTATCAATAACAACACTGCGACCTTGGTCGCATTTAACCATGTACACTGCGACCAAAGACTTTGACTAAGGTCGCAGTTTAAATGTACAATGCGACCAAAGACTCTGACTACATTATATACAAAAAAATTAAACTATAAAGTAGAATTTATCGCAGGCTGAAAAAATTGATCTGAAAAGAGCGGCAAAAATAAAAGGGGGAAAAATAATAATAAACAATAAGGAAAAGTTATCATAAGGGTATTTGGTAATTTAACTTCTACCTAAAAGCGGGCCGCAAGTCAGTGAGGTGACAAATTGAGCCACGTCACCGCAGGCTGAGAGAGTACTCTCAGCCCGCGGGCTGATATACATTTCTCATATATATATATATATATATATATATATATATATATATATATATATATATATATATATATATATATATATAGAGAGAGAGAGAAATGTAAATCAGCTGACACAGGAGGCAAATTCGTCCTATGTCGCACTCAAAAATCATATTTCCCGAATGAATTTTCAAGATCCGACCGTACATTATCATCTTCATATTCTAAGATATACATATATAAAAAATCAAGTGATTTGAAGTTCGTTTACTCATTGATCTAAACGTTCTATTTTGTTCTATGTTAAAAAAACGTTAATGTTTGAACCCAAAAAAAAATGTAGTAAACAAACTTCATATCACTTGATTTTTATATGTATATATCATAGAATATGAAGATGATAATGTGTGGTCGGATCTTGAAAATTCATTCGGGAAATATGATTTTGAGTGCGACATAGGAGGAGTTGCCTTCTGTGTCAGCTGATTTACATTTCTCTCATATATATATATATATATATATATATATATATATATATATATATGAGAGTATGTATGTACATGTGCGTTTAGGTGTATGTTCGTGTGAGTTCATGTATGTTCGTCTGCACTACAGCGTTGCAGACTCGCTCGTGCGACCCAAACCCGGTAACAAGAGACTTGGACCCGATTCAGATTTATGCTTGTTATGGACCCCATACAGTGACGATTCGAAGATCGATCCATGGAATGATCCAGAGATCCGTACCGGTTTGTGCAGTGAAGACCAGATGCCGATTCGGTTTCAAAATCATGTCATTTCATATAAGTGTTTGTTCTTGTGTGTTTTCTTATTTACTGTTGTCAGTAGGCATCTATATATCACTTGTATCATTTCATATGACCGTCTTTATTTTACCAGTTTGACCACCTGTATCACTTCATGAGGCATCAGTGAGTGTTCTTTTACTCACTTTATAAGTATTATTTTTGTTTATTATGAGATGTCTATTTATGTAAATTAGTAAAGTGATTGTTGAATTTTCTAGTATTTTAAAAAAAATGTTTAAAATTGTAAGATGGTGAAATGTTAGTGTATTATAAAAAAAGACTATTATTTATTTGAAATCACAAAATATCATTGTATTGGATCATATGACACTGAGAATGGATTATGTTACCAAAGTCACTAGGAGATGTATTTGTTCTAATGTTACACTGTCATCACTACTGCTATTGTTCATGCCCAGTAATTCATGTGATATGATTATAAGATAACTTACATCGGGTGGGAAAATTGATAGAGGAGACGGTATCGATATTTTGAGTGGACCTACGATACAGGTTGCACAGCCGAAATACAGTTCCACTGCAGGGTTCCGGGGATGACTGACATCCCATCTGTTATTGTCCTATTACTCTAATATTCCACAGTAATACTGTATGTACTGTTTACTGTTACTGACTACCTAGCGATAGGGTCTGATTCAGCGACAGGCACCTGGGTCGTGGTTCCGGGTATGCACGGAACCCACCTAAAATACAGATTCCCATCTTGGTTTTAAATAACAAGACAATAAGAATAGGCATATACAGACATCTTGACAACATGACTCTATAAATGATAGATATTATTTATTAAGTGGTTATATAGTGTATGTTAGTGTGCTTTATTATGATTCTTATATGTTGGATATTAGTATGACAACTATACTTGACTATGCATGTATCATTATATTTTGTATGTTTCTGCCATCCCTCTTTTTATCACTCGCTTAGCTTGCTATTGACGACCCTGAGTATATTTGCTCAGGTTCTGATTCAGAGACTCCACAGGAATAGGAGTACTTCGAGCACATCGCTAATCTCCAGTTAGGGGTGGCAGACGGGTCGCGACCCGCCAGACCCGACCCGGAGTTAGCGGGTCTGGGTTTGGGCTAATTGGGTTTGGGTCATAATCGGGTCGACCCATCTGACCCGATTATTAAATGGGTTGGGTCGACCCGAACCCGCCAGACCCAATTATTCTCTCTCCTCCTCGTCCTCCTCCCCTCCGATCTCCTCCACCGTCGCCACCGCCTCCCTCCTTCACCTAAATTAAATTGTCAAAAAATATGCGTGAGCCCAATTTAGAACCTGTGACTTCTAGTGTATGAGTTTAGTGTGATGACCAACCATATCACCAAATAATTTAGTAATATAAATTGTATTTAAGGCTTAATAATTGGGTCAAATGGGTCGGGTCGACCCGATTAAGTCTGGGTCTGAATTTTTGATTCGTATAATAATCGGGTCAGGTCGATCTGACCCGATTATTATATGGGGCGAATAGTAATTGGGTCGGATCGACCCGACCCGACCCAATTGCCACCCCTATCTCCAATAAGCAGACTTTTATTCTCATTATGTGAGAGACTTTATGGTTCTTTTCCCTATTTTATTATGTTGTAATAAGTGTAACATTTGGTGACATTATGTGATTGATTTCTTCTAACTGGAATAATTGATAAACTTTGTTATTTGAATTAATGTACTGAGGCTTAACGTATTTGTTTTGAAAATACGTCGTCGACTCTCGTCACGTATCTCTTTTATGAGTATTATGGTTGCGGGGTGTGACAAAATTTTCTTGGTATCAGAGCCTAGGTTTTCGACTTGCGATGTTGATTTTTGACTTTATATTCGCAAGAAAACCTTATTCTTACCGGTAACTTAAAAGAAGTTAAATTGACACTGCAATATACATATAGAATTCACACAATGATATTGAGTCCACTTAAGAATTGACTCTCCTTCCTTTGGACCTTTGAAGCTTAAAAGGATAAAACCTTTAGTTTGAGAATTCTCAGCTCTCAATTTTTAAAAGCCTCTTCTTTTCTGGCCTCTCCCAAGTCCTTTCCCCTCTCTTCATAGCTCCTCAGGCTGTTTATAGGGAGTCATAGGGGTATAATTGTTCCCTAAAATCCCTCCATAATGGGGATTAACTCCTTATTATGTGGGGAGTTAATTGACCTAGTAATGGGGATCAGTTATAACAAAAACGTGGGTCTCGCGCTGGATGCGGAACTCGTGTCGTTCGTTGTAGACGCGAAGCTCAAACCCGCATCTCAGTCAGAACACGGAGTTGCTCAGACCCGCGTGAGGCGCGAGACGCGGAGTTACTCAGACCCGCGTTTGAAGTGGAACACAGAGTTGCTCAGAGATGCGCTTGAAATAGGACACGGAGTTGCTCAGACCCGCATAGGACACAGAGTTTCTCAAACTTGCGTGAGACATGGAGTTACTTAGATTCGCGTTTGAAGAACCCCGAGTTTGAAGAGGTAAAGCTGAGGCAGATCTTAGTGGGGATCCAATATGAAAACAAGGAAAAGAAGAAGTTGGCGGTTGGTGTTGTAGTGGTGGTGGCAAGGCGTGGTCTGGCAACGAGGGTTGAGGTCTCGAGAGAAGGGGTGCAGGGTTCGGACTTCGGCGGTGGTCAGGCAACAAGGAGTAGGAGGCAGAGCGACGATCACATGGGCTATGTCGGGTGAAGAGGTGGAGAAGAATGAGAGGCGAGCAGCAGCGGTGGCCTTGCGGCATGGCTAGCGGCAGTGTGGGGCTCAGGTGGGCGGTGGTGTAGCACGGTTGGCTCGATAAAAAGAGAAGGAGAGGCAGCGGAGGTTGCCATCGGGGTTGTCGCGTGCGCGGGCTGAGAGCAGACGAGACGGAGATGGTGGAGGTTGGCGATTGGGTTCGTGCGTGGAGGTGGGGGCCGCATGCATCGATACGAAAAGAGAGGAGGGTGAGAAGGAGGCAGACGTAGTGGTAGCGTAGTTGTCTTAGAGGAGGACGAAAGGAAGGTAGCGAGACGAGGCGGTTGTTAGTGGCGCAGGTTGCGACGTTGGTTGGGTTTGCTGGTAGTTGCGGGTGTCTTGGCAAGAATAGAAGGGAGAGAGTGTAATGGCGTGGCGACGGAAGAGAGGAGGGAGAAAAGTAGGGTGATAGTTTAGAGTTGCAGGGAGAGAATAAGAGAGAGAGAGAGAGAGGAGGAGGAGAAGGGGAATATATAAGGGGGTGGGCTTTTTCTTTTGTTGGGGCTTTTTTTTTTTTTTTTTGGTTAAACTTAGGACATCGGCTATGAGCTTTGAGTTTGGTGGGCTGGGTTCAATGAGTTAAATAAAGGTGTGAGAAAAGAAAGGGAAAATAAGGGGGGAAAAAAGAAGTGGGGAAAATGAATTTGGCCTGGCCTCATGGGCTTGAATTAAATAGAAAATGAAAAGAGAAACAAAGCTTGGGCTAGGGCTTTGTTGCTTGGGCTTGAGCTAATAAATGAGAAGGGAAAATAAATGAAAAGAGAGAGAAAAAGAAATTGGGCTTGGTCTTAATATCAGTATTTATTAAAAATAAATACTAAATATGTAGTAATAATATTTAAAGATAATTATAATTCAAATTAATAATGGTTATTAATTTAATTAATTAGAGATATTACAAGTCAACATTCTATTGATTAGATAATCTTGGACTTTAAAGTCTACAATCATTTTCATTCTCCATTTTAACTTCTTGATATTAAAGTGTCAATTATTGAACATAGTTATTTCTTACTCTTTTTACATATAGCCTCATATTGTATTTTATTTGATTTATGATATTTGTTCTCACTCTTGTTTTAGAGATCAAAAACAAATCTTGTGAACTTGTGTACCATCTTGCTGTAGATGAGAAATCCAACTCCAGAAAAGAAGGTTGGCGATTGTTTACTCTTCGTTGAGAAGAGTGGGAGTCCAAGCTCGACTGTGAACATTGGCGGTGTAATCACTTGCTCCGAGTTAAAGCTGATAGTTGATTTGAAATCCTAGAGGAAAAGCCTTTAGGTGGTAGATGTAGGGGACTCCAAACTTTCCTAAAATCTTCATGTTCCTCTCTCTCACACCTTACTTTTCTTAAATAACTGTTGCATTAACTGTTTATATAGTTGCTGATTATGTCAGTTGCTTTCTAGCATAAATCTTGATACTATCAGTGACTTCACCCTTCAGCCCATCTCCCTGTAGCATCATCCCCAACGTAGGGCTGTCAATCTCTAGCAATCTCCATGTCAACTTGCAACATCTCTGTGACTTGGGTACTCCCATATCAAATGCCCGAGCGACTCTTCTGCACTTCGATACCGCAGGCAGGCATCATGTACCGTCAAACCACGAGCCCTAAGCAAAGCTCTCACTGGCACCACTGGATGCCATAACTTCCACACCCAAGCTTGCCCTTCAGGGCTAACATTAAGCCGCCATATCGAGTTCCACTCAAGTTCAGTGCTTGGGATCGGACCCTGTTGGAGATGATTGTAAATGTGCTCAAGAGTCAGTCTGTTCAACATCAGTTTGTAGCTCCCCCAGGGACTTTCCTCCCACCCACCCGGGATCTTCGTCGTTCCTTGCGTACAACTTCAGTGGCCCATTCACTGTTGCAAGGCCTTCCAATGAGTTCCCCGTTGCATTGGTGTTCTACTGTTTCTACCTGTTTGGTTATCGTAATTGACCGTAATTCGTAAGTGGTAATTGGTAAAGTCTTTTACAGTTGTAAATGAGTTAGTTTTACAGTGTTTGGTTGGTAATATAAAATTATAAGTGGGAATGTGTATTGTATTTTACGGTGTTTGGTGTCATAATGTGTATGTCGTAAGTGAAAAAGTTGACCACAAACTTAACTATTTGGTGATTTAAAAATTTTTAATATTACAAATAAATATTAAAAATGTTAAATATTAAAAAAATTAATATTAACATAAAAAAAATTATACAAATTTACATGACCATAAAATAACTGTAACTGGGCTATAAGTGAGTGGTAATTGAGTTACATAAGTTTTTTATAAATTTTAGCCAAACAAGGGTCGTAGTTGTAATTGGCTTATAAGTCATTTACAAATTACGGACTTTACACCTCTTATGGCGAAACAAACATCCCCAGATTAGCCCATAGCAAACTAGAGCATGGGCTTGGGCTTCAGTCATAGAATATTGACAATTATTAATATTTCCGAAACTCGATCATGAACTTGGAAGTAATAACTGCATTCCATGCCAAACGATGACTCATGGAAATGTGTTTCACAGCCTTCAGCAGTTATGCTCAAGAAATGGCAGCAATGCTCAAGTACACTAACTACCTGTCGGCAGAGTGATATGAGATGGGACTGGATGTGTTTTGATTGATTACTAAGTTGCCTTAGAATCAGCACCAGCTAATTTGTTTCTGTCCTCTTCCAATCTTTCTCCTCCTCCACACAAAAGCTAACTAGCTTCCAAAGCCAGAATGCAAGGCCAGTCTCTCTTGGCGCATCAGTAGCTTGGGCCCTGGCACTTTGTTTCTTCTTGCGGCCTTGAGCTTTCCCTTGACACCAGCATTTCCAGTCTCAGGTGAGAAGCCAGAGGATGCAATCCCAAATCTCCGAAACACACGAGTGAATCGGCGAAAAGCGACTGGAAATGTTATGAAATTGTTTTCGGCAACAGTTGTGGGTTATCTCCTTGTGGTGGACTGCAAGAGATGTGTTTCTTTGTTCTATGCATGAGAGGAAGATTGGTAATTTTTTCGAATGAAAATCGATCAAAGAAGCAAATGACTGAATATGAAGTAATTGATGCAGCGTGCAGAGGCGAGGATAAGTGCTTGCTCGAAATAGAAAGGATTTGGTAGGAGATCATTGCTTATATGTTACGAAATTATCTTTTGCGTCTTTGTAAATAAGCACACACCTAATTGAACTAGAGATATGACTATTATTTCAATAAGCACAACCAAGTCTTTAACAAGTTCACAAGGACTCGGGTGGCTCCTTCGCGCGAAGGACCGTGATGGTCCTTCGCGCTGTGGGCCGTCCTACGCAATTGATGGACGGTCCGGAGCTAGAGAGAGAAACGAAAACGCGTTGTGAAATGAGGCCACAAAATGAGTTTTTGCGTTTTCGCTCTCCTTCGCCAGGCTGTCCATCAGCTGTGATGGACGAGTTCATTAATCCTCTTATTGTCCCTCTATGCGACCAATAAAAAAACAACACTCAAAGCATTACAATTCAAAGCAATAATGTGAAGCATTCAAATTATTTATTTTATTTAAAAAATATGAATCTTCTTTTGAGTCTCACTATCGTTTATCTTGACGTCATCCGCAAATGTATTTGCCCAACCCTCAATTGAGCCAAAAAATTAGCCAAAATATCCCAAAAATTTAAAAAAACAAAAAAGCACCTAAGAATAAAATTTCCTCACCAATGATAAACTCTCCTCTATAGTATACCTTGCAAAACAAAAAAAAAATTTAAAAAATCAAAAAAAAAAATCAATTGTCTCAGAGAAATGAGCAATGCAACTCAGATCTCCACTCCCCCCTCCAGATCCAACAAAATCTAACATAATGCGGATCTCGATTCAATCTCCTCAGATTAAACCGAACCCTAGGGTTTTGAACTCTCAACTCACAAGTGAGGAATCGATTGTGGAGAAGCACGATGATAATGCCAACAAGGGAGAGGAAGACGATGAGAACTCAAGAGACTAAGAGAAGAGGGAGGAGAGAGAAGAGGAAGTGTAGGTGTGACGCCCTGATCCCGCAGGCACATAGACGTCACTGCGATGTATATACGCATGGCAAAAAATACCCTCGCATATATATGTTAAGTATCAGTACATGTAAGAATCAGAGTGCGGAAGCACAGTAGTAATATACATTCCAACAGAAAAGTACAAATACATATTATCACAGAGAGTGATACAATATTACAGGGACATTACATCATCAGAAAATAAAAAAGTACATTATACGAAGAGATATACATAATAAATCTGAGAGGTGCTCACGAGCAACAAGAGGGGCCTGAGAGCCAATCAGGAGAAAAAGTGGGAGGAATAGCTACGACGATGTTCAAGCTTCTGTTGCGCTCTGATCACCACGAAAGGATCGCTGCGCACTCTGATCAGTTACAGTAAGGTCACCATGGTTCAGACTCTAGGATTTGAACATGAGGATTCAGGGTTGTCAGAAAGCAAATCAGCGTATACATATGATAAAGCCAAGTGACATGCATATCAGGCACACGTGTACAGAAAAGGTGTATCGTGAATATAAGCACATATGAATATGAAATGAGACAGTAAATAAAAAACTATAGAAAAACCAGTTATACAAGCCCACATTATCGATTCGTGAGATTAGTACGTCGAAAGAATAATCCAAATAGGAAACCCTCATATATATATCCTACACCTCACGTCACTGTAATCTGAGTTTATATAACCTGAATTTGCCTTCATAATAACAAAATAATGAAACAGTATAGAAACTCAAAAATAAGCTATCAAGTAATTCAATAAAGTAGCACAGGTATTATGTGTAAGTGGTGAGCAGGATAATGTATTGTATCACAAGTCTCCCAAGTATAGATCAAGTGTATAGCTAGTCAGATATCAGGAGCATGTTTTATTATGTTATTAAGACTCATCTGATTTGTATACATCGGTATGTATCCAATTCCACATACCTCACTGAAGTGAATTCCAAATCCGTCTTTGTGGTTCCATTCCCTTACGCTCGCTTTTGCTAATGCTACTCGGAAAGAACAGCTAGGAGACGAGCATACAGACCGGAGAGTAAGTTATTGAAAACTGATGAAGATCAATGAACCATTCTTAGAATGGGTCCCGTATATGCCCAGGACAATGGTCAAGGAGTACAGTACTGAGCAGAACGTACCGCTAGGTACCAGGACTTTTTTGTACGCCCGAACAGGAATAGGATATCACCGGTCCCACAGGAATAGGCCCATGGGCTTATGGCACACCCGGTAGGCAGGGAGCAGGGATGCCAGTACACCCCACGGAAATACCTGGTGGCCTCCCGGTCGAATCCAAGTATGTGGTCGCGCGACACTTTAAGACCATCATAAACATGGAGACTATATCGGTACTTACCAGTTTTCCCCATCCCGGTGTAAGTTGTTCAATTATTACAGATTGTTCAGTGATAATATCCACAGGTATTCACAGTAATACTATATTCATGGTATCCAATTACGGGGTTCAACAGGAGTATAGTATTAGGAGTCTCCCTTTTTTGGGGTCAAGTATACAGGAGTTTAGGAGCACAGGAATTCAGGAGTACCAAATGTCTGGTAACAAATAATAATCATGCCAAGTCTCTGTAAAAGTGATAATCATGAATATGCAATATAATACAGGGGGAGATGTAATAATATCCAGTCAAGTGGCACAATATCAGGTCAAATGTGTCAGTACCAGGTGATAACATATGTCAAGTATCAAGTGATAGCATGTCAATTGTCAGGCGTCAGGTCTCAGGCGTCATGGATCAAGTGTTAAGTGATAACATGTCAAGTACAAGTGTCAGATATCAAGTGTTAGGGATCAGGTGTCAAATATAAACATATTAGTGTCAGGTAATTAACATGTCGGTATCAGGTGAGTTAAATACAGAGTTACAACATCATACATCAAGTAATCATCCGGCCATGTAACATGGTATAGGACAACAATATAGTTAAACATTTCAAACTCTTCACAACCATATTTATAATAATAATAATTTAATCTAATAATAGCTATGCAAAGTCGAGGAAGCGGGAGCGTATCTAGGGATATCCAATGCAAGTATAATGCCAGTCTAATAAGTATAATAACGGTCCATAGTTATTCATATAACATGTTAATTTTAGAAAATCACTCGCGTATCATATATCAACTGCATAATAACATCATGTATTAAAAAGTAGGATAACAATTATTAGGTATATAACGATGGTAACAAGACATTCGCATATCAATATTTCATGCCTTAAATTTATATCAAGCCCTAGAATAGAATAGTAAGGCATGAAGCAATCCAAAGAAAGTACTCGCCAAAACACAAGAGTTACTCGCCGACATAAAGTAAAAGTACTCGCCTAAAATCACCGAAAAATACCGTAAATCCCAGAACACCATAAACACGTACACGCTACTAATTCATACACGCACACACACACACATTAGAGAGAATGAGAGGGGGAGAGAGAGAGAGGATTAGTTAGAGAGAGGCTACAAGAGAGAGAGCTAGAGAGAGAAAGAGGTTATGTTTGAAAATGAAGGGGTAATTAGGGAATGAGGGAGAGGGTAAATAGGGGAATAAGAAAAAGGGTTAAAAGAGGAAAGAAGGAAAGAAAGAATGAAGAAAAGAAAGAAAGAAAGAAAAGAAAGAATGAAGAAAGAAGAGAAGGGGGAGGTGGCTGGCTGGCGGCCTGGGCGGCGCGACCTAGGTCCGGGGGAGGAAGGGGGTGGAGTTGGATGGTTTGGGTGTTGTGGTTGTTTGTTATTGATGTTGTTGTAATTGTTGTTGTTGTTGAAAGTGATGGTGGTGGTTGATGGAGTTGTGGTTGTGTAGGGAGTTGGAGGAGGAGGTGGAGATGATGTTTGGTGTAGGTGATGGGAGAGAAATTGAGGGTTTTGATGGTAAATTTTGAAGAAGAAGAGAAAGGTGGAGTGATGGGTTTTGAGAGAAATTAGAGAAAAAGGAGGGTGATTGAAGAGAAGGGAGGTGGAAAGGAGGAGCGGGGGTTTTGGAGGATGTGTGGCGCCGGCTAGGAGAGGCGCCGACGCTGGCAGCGCTGGTGGAGGCGACGTTTGATTGGTAGTGAAAAGTGCATTTTTATCATCATATTTACCATCACATTTTCATATTTATTCATTTAATTCTGTACATTTATTAATAATTTGTAATTTATTGTGTGCAGGCCTCGAATTATTATTTTAACAATAAATAAAGCTTAAAGAGCCCAAAAGCCAGATCCAAGCCCATATTGAAGCCCAAGAGTCAAAGTGCAAATATCAGATTGTCAAAGTGCAATTATACAAGGGCTAAAGTTGCAATTATCAAAGATGAGGGAAGGATAGAATTCTACCCAACCCTAAACTCTTGCAGGATGTGCATAAAAGCCTTGGGAGAATAAAAAGGCTAGATAACTTGATTTCCAAGTTATATCCATATCCCAATATTTAGAGCCAGGATCGAACTTCCAGAAGCAGGCGCCCAGATGGACGGACCAGGAGAGGCCACGCGCCAAAGCGCGCGACCAGAAGCCACAAAAGTGCCGCGGAAGTTCGGCAAAAGCGCGGCATTCTGGATGAGTTAGAATCCCAGATTTCGTGGGCAAGTTCATCCAGGACTCCTCGGCCTTCTGCACCTATAAATATCCCCTGCAGTACAACATACAGAGCGTCCAGCGTCCAGCAAAGGGCCAAAGTTCAGATTTTTAGGGTTTCTTCTAGGTTTTCTTTTCTTTTTGTAATTTTTATGTAAGTGAGGGAGATGGCTTTGTTGAGGGTGACACCGACAGATGATTCTCTCTCTTCCATTGTAATCAATAAAAAGGTAATTTTTATTTTGTTTTTATGTCGTTGCTTTTCTTTGTTTCTCTTTCTTTTCTACTGTGTTTTCTTTTGTTGATCTTTGACGAGCACGCGAGCGTTTACCGAACCACAAGTATACTGAAGATTAGTAGGTTCCAACGATATTCCATGACGATGTTCTCCTCCTCGAGGCGTATCAACTCATGCTTGCCCAAGGCTTGATGACCTAATGCGACAACGGACTGAGTTCGATCCCAAGGTTTATACGTTCAACGCCTCCGAAATAAGGTAGAAAGTGTTAGGTTTCGCATATTTTCTCCAACCAAGGTTAGTTTTCTATTCTTTCTTTTCTTTTCTTTTTGTAGATCAAATCCACACCTCTCCAATGTTCTTTCCCACAACTCATTGTAAATACCACTTTTCTTTCTAACTTAACAAATAAAAATAAAAACTTTAGAGAAACTTGCTTAACGCTTCCATCGCAGTCCCTCCCTGAGGATCACGACCCGCATAGCCCTGCTACCGCGGATTAGAACTGAGACTTGCACATCTATTCTTAAAACTAACATATAATATTTTGTGTGCAGGAAAATTCAGTCAACAAATTGGCGCCGTTGCCGGGGAGGGACGGTAAGTTATCTCAAAACAAAAAAAAATTTAATTTTTAACTAATTCTTTATTCTTTTCTGTTTGCAGGTTTGGAGAACAGGAAACAGAAAACAGCAGCTGCAGTGGACATATAGCTGCCCTGTGCCTCTGCCTCGAAGGCAGAGCACAGGAGCCCACTGTTTTGCCGCGGATCCGCGGCCAGAGCCGCGAAAACGCGGCAACAGTAAGGACTACTGATTCAATTTTTTTGCAGATTGCTGAAATTTGAGATTACTGCTACTGCTCTATTCTGTTTGTTCTGTGATATACCTGTAAATTGCTAATAATTCAACAGTAAATTATTGGTTGTTAAAAATAAAATTTGATTAGACGTTTGCATATTAGGCACGTGTCTTTTCAATTATTTTTATTTACTGTTGAAGAGTGCTGGAGACGCAAGGTACGTACGCATTGCATGTAGAATAGGATTCATCTCTTGGTTGATTTTCTGCTTTGAGTGATTCTTATCTATTTATCCTGTACACTTGCACTAATTCATCTTAAGGGCATAACCCATTAACAAGATAAGGTGGGGATTTCATCACCCTTCCTTAGCCAAAAATTATATCCCGAGCACTCACTAACCCAAGCCTAACTTAAAAATTAGTAGACGTTGGCCCTAGGGACATCTCGGACTCAATTAGGAGATTATCCTAAGAGGGAACGGTGTTGGAAGTTGACTCCTGCCAAATCAGTGTCTAGGAAGGGGATTGAGGGCCGAAAGCCCGAAGATTGGTGGTTATTTAATTAAGGAACGTCTTTGACGGAAAACCTCCCACCACTCTTGCCCTGACCTAGCTGATTAACTTGTGGTCAAAGTCTGCACCCGACCTCCCATGGAAAGTCTAACCAGTTAGGAGTCGTCTAGGTCATAGGTCTACCCTAACTTAGGTTAAAAAAATTTTTTTTTTTTTGTTTGTTTATTTGTTTGTGTTGTTTGTGTTGGTGTGATATGCATATAACAATAATTTCAAATTTAATCCATATTACACCCCTAACTATTATTCGGATATTACCAACCCGGCATACCCTAACTTTGACCAATCTAGTGTGCCGGAATGGTCTTATCCGAATGAATATAACCCACACCCCATCTTATGACTGTAATTTCCATAATAATTTCAACTCGTCACAGAGTTTATGGGGTTTCGAGTCCCCCGAGTCTAATTCTCAACCAAATTGTCCTCCATATCCATCTAGTCCACATTCTTCCCAAGATTCATACTCAGATCCACCCATTCAGAATAGAAATCCATCTATCTTGGAAATGATGAGTATAAATAAGTCCAAGCAAAAATCACCATCAATCTTAGACATGATGATACGTGAGTCCACCGACTCACAACTTTATCACGATTACCCGTCCTATTTTCAAGTCCAATCAGAACATGATCCACCTATCGACTATGAAGGGATGCTAGCTGCCATGACTGAGGCTAAATTAGCCCGTGATCATGACATAGATTTGATGGTTCAATGCTTACGTTCTCACCGTCCGGCTGATTCTGATATCGCTGACCACTCGCTTAGAGCCGACGAACCAAGTTGCTTGGACAACAAGATTCTAATTCAGTACCATCATGTGAACTTGCCGAAACTCCAATTTTTGATAACTTGGCAAGTTTTTCCTTTCCTGAAATAGAACTTGAGCATGAATATGATCATGATCTCCCACTTGATGATTCAATTTTATTTCCTGATCCAATAATGACTCCAGTGTCTCCACCTGATTTCACTTCTCCCGAGTCAACATTGGATCCTATTCCAATTCATTATGAAATTGAATCACCCATTTTAGATGATCATATTAAACTTGACCTAGATTCTCACAATCTCTTTACTTCTGAAATTGATTGTACAATTCTGACGACGATGTTGACCTTAGTTTTGAAGAATTGTATGGCGATGAGCTAGAATTCCTTAATATTGGAAGTAAAGAGATATCATCCATATTAGGTCACATTCCATTGTGGGAAGAAGATTGTGGACTTGAGTTTCAATTTCTTAACTTGGACCCAATTCTTGAACCTAGCCCGACTCCTGAGCCCTTACTTGATTTGAGCATTTTCCTGAGTCGGTATTCGTTCCCGCACCTATATTGTCCAAGTCAATAATTCCATCTTTTCATACTCCATTTTGGGACAAGGAGGTTGAGACAATTAACTCTGAAATTTATTATGAAATTGGAAATTTGATGGGGTGGAAATACTAAAAAATGATTATATATATATTTTAGTGGGTTATGTAAGGAAAGTTTCTGGTGGGGTTCACCAAATTATCTGTTATCTTGATGGGCCGCATTTCGTGGACCAATTAGACCACCTCCGGAACCACCACCTTAAGGTAACTTCCGCCTTCCCTTGTTCTGTTTCATGCATATATGCATTCATTCATACATTGAGGACAATGCATGAGATAAGTGTGGGGGTGGGCTTTACTAACATACTAACATAGGTAGAAACTAACAAAAAATTTGCTAAAAAAAAAAAAAAATTCTGAAAAATTAAAAAAAAATGTTATAAAAAGGAAATATTTTGACTTATTTTTGAAAGAAATCTAAGTTAGTTTTAAGGATTAGGAAAATCATGATTAGGATTTCTAAAAACTTGGTCAAAATAAATAAATTGTTTAAATTTTTAGGTATAGGAGAGAAATTGAATAAATAGTTAGTCTTAATTTTACCTTAATGAAATGTGCATACCAAATGCATATCTAGGATTCTAAGACAAAGACCTTGTGCCTCATTCTCTAAAAAAAAAAAAAAAAATCACCAATTAAGCTGATACATGTGCCTCAAGAAGCATAAGTATTCATGCCTAAAGGTGAGTAAATAAAATAAAGTCCTTAGTTTTGGGGCCTAGTTCACTCGAATTTGAGTCCGCGGGGTGTTTTCTCACCTGGTGCCCTAAAGCCAACCGGTTTGGGAGTCATCGACTTAAGTTCGATACATGGGTGGATTAGAAAGCCTAAGAAGACTAAGAAATATAATATATGTATTAACACATCTAATAATCAATTAGTTAGGTATAAGGGCCTCAAGAAGCCTTAATACTTATACGAAAGAAAATTAGATGAGTTATACATGCCAAAAATATATATATATATATATATATATGTATATATTAACACATCTAATAGTCAATTAGTTAGGTATGAGGGCCTCAAGAAGCCTTGATACTTACACGAAAGAAAATTAGATGATGTTATAAAAATAATAAAGAGGCATGAGAGTCCAAGTTAAGGAATTCCTAGATTCACAAGGGTGCGTATGACTTTGGTAACGAAAAAGACTATATTAGAAATTCAATTTAATCCTTACCTAAAATGAATAACAATTGACTTTATAAAGACTAGGTTAAAGAATGAATAAAAATGATAATCCTAAAACTTACAGACTACTTAGTCTCTTCAAATATAATTCAAATATTTTCTTTTTTATGGATTTTGTGGGTGCAATCCGCTGAAAACCCTCACGAGACAACACTCGTCCTCTAGGGTAACCTAGAGGTTTAACGGCTTGTTGCACGTGCTAAGTGCAATCGTGATTCCTACGAAAGTGAGTTAGGTTAGATTAACTTTTTCTTTCTTTGTTTTTACTCGAGGACGAGTAAAAAGATAAGTGTGGGGGTGTGATTGGTAGTGAAAAGTGCATTTTTATCATCATATTTACCATCACATTTCATATTTATTCATTAATTCTGCACATTTATTAATAATTTGTAATTTTTGTGTGCAGGCCTCGAATTATTATTTT
The DNA here is from genome assembly GCA_038442645.1 of Agave tequilana. Taxonomy (NCBI): domain Eukaryota; kingdom Viridiplantae; phylum Streptophyta; class Magnoliopsida; order Asparagales; family Asparagaceae; genus Agave; species Agave tequilana. Next base: position 1,145 of record JAVJIF010015073.1, on the reverse strand, counting down.
AACAATAAATAAAGTTTAAAGAGCCCAAAAGCCCAGATCCAAGCCCATATTGAAGCCCAAGAGTCAAAGTGCAAATATCAGATTGTCAAAGTGCAATTATACAAGGGCTAAAGTTGCAATTATCAAAGATGAGGGAAGGATAGAATTCTACCCAACCCTAAACTCTTGCAGGATGTGCATAAAAGCCTTGGGAGAATACAAAGGCTAGATAACTTGATTTCCAAGTTATCCATATCCCAATATTTAGAGCCAGGATCGAACTTCCAGAAGCAGGCGCCCAGATGGACGGACCAGGAGAGGCCACGCGCCAAAGCGCGCGACCAGAAGCCACAAAAGTGCCGCGGAAGCTCGGCAAAAGCGCGGCATTCTGGATGAGTTAGAATCCCAGATTTCGTGGGCAAGTTCATCCAGGACTCCTCGGCCTTCTGCACCTATAAATATCCCCTGCAGTACAACATACAGAGCGTCCAGCGTCCAGCAAAGGGCCAAAGTTCAGATTTTTAGGGTTTCTTCTAGGTTTTCTTTTCTTTTTGTAATTTTTATGTAAGTGAGGGAGATGGCTTTGTTGAGGGTGACACCGACAGATGATTCTTCTCTTCCATTGTAATCAATAAAAAGGTAATTTTTATTTTGTTTTTATGTCGTTGCTTTTCTTTGTTTTCTCTTTCTTTTTACTGTGTTTCTTTTTGTTGATCTTTGACGAGCACGCGAGAGCGTTACCGAACCACAAGTATACTGAAGATTAGTAGGTTCCAACGATATTCCATGGCGATGTTCTCCTCCTCGAGGCGTATCAACATGCTTGCCCAAGGCTTGATGACCTAATGCGACAACGGACTGAGTTCGATCCCAAGGTTTATACGTTCAACGCCTCCGAAATAAGGTAGAAAGTGTAGGTTTCGCATATTTTCTCCAACCAAGGTTAGTTTTCTATTCTTTTCTTTTCTTTCTTTTTTGTAGATCAAATCCACACCTCTCCAATATTCTTCCCACAACTCATTGTAAATACCACTTTCTTTCTAACTTAACAAATAAAAATAAAAACTTTAGAGAAACTGCTTAACGCTTCCATCGCAGTCCCCCTGAGGATCACGACCCGCATAGCCCTGCTACCGCGGATTAGAACTGAGACTTGCACATCTATT